>JBBPRB010000077.1:0-29227 GCA_038092815.1 Hortiboletus rubellus
TTATCACATATCTAATGTGAGTTGATTGCACTTTGAGTGCATAGATAGCTTGATTGTGCATGCCCAGTGCTGTTGATAAGGAAATTGCACCTGTTCAAGGTGTCTGATAAGGAGTAGCACCTATCCTGGGTACTTGATGAAGGGGTGACACCTGTCCAAGGTGCTTGATAAGGGAATCTACCCTTGAGGAAGTAAAGAAAATAAAAAGATAAATGTATCAAACATAGTTGCAAGTTGGCAGCTGTTACATCAAGGGCAGCTGAGTAGTATGTCAAAGGGACAATTAGTGGATATCCAAAAATTACTATGAGTAGTTAGTCCTCCTATCTGTATAGCTAGATTGGGAATTAGTCCCTGTAATTCACTGTTACCTCCATTAGCATCATGCAGTGTTAAGCTAGCGTTGACATCCATTGGCACTTGCAATTTCTTCCATAGTTCCCTAGTAATGATATTTTCTTCACTACCAGTCAACTATGGCACTATACACTTTGTTAGCTATGCGGACAGGAACTGTCAGTAACAGCCTGTGGTCCTGGCTCATTCTGACATGATGTGCATGTAAAACAGCATTAGCCAATGTCACCTGTCGAAACCTAATTTGATCAGCCAATGCTTGTGTCAATTCCCACGAGTTACCTAATATTTCTCCCGTGGTCAGTTCTACCTTAGTGCTGAGTATCTTAGTCAGCATGTCATGAGGATTCGTGGCAGCAGCTAACTCCATGTATCGCACTGCCATGTTTCTGGAATGTTCCTTAGAAGGCTATACACTTGCACGGGGTTTATTTCTGTCAACTCTTTCAGGAAACTCCATGCTCCTTCCTTTTTCATCATTCCCTCCTTGCTTCCTCTCAGAGGTGTCGGCCATCTCTACATCTTCATCGTTGCGCATATCGGTGCACTCTCATTGAGTGTCCTTTGATGCTCCTGTCAATGGGATTGTTGCTTGATGAAATAAGTTGATCATTTTTTATCACTCGTCGCTCACGACGTTCTTCACTTCCTGGCCTCTGGATGGCGTAGAAGCGTTCTAGATGTTGTCCTGTCGCTCAATCGTCTTCGCCCATTCATCCTGGCCTCTTGGGGATGCTTTCGGATCATCCTGAGTACCTGGTAAGTCATTTTCTTTATTCTTTCACCATTCGTGCTGATTTTGATCTTTCTTCTCAGATCAATCATTCCTATCGTTTCAGCGACTCGAACATGGACATGATGCCTCGTTAGCATCGCCATCATGAGTATTAGGTAAGCTTTTAATCACCACTTCGTTCTAGCACTGATTCCCTCCTGATTTCTTGGAAGGTACATATACTCCATCCATGATTTCTTTTTGGGTGATCTTAGCTTCATGCTGAGATTGCACCACACCATAACTCTGCAAGATTTCATCGACATTGTCTTCATCATCCTCGTCCATCAGTGGATAAGGTATAAATAATTTCTCGTCGTCCTCATCTGACTCTTCTTTGTCACTGACTGCCAGGTATGATATAGTTCGATGATTTGCACTTCAAGCTATTGCAGTCTATCATAATGAGGTTCGTTTGTGCCCATTTATTATCCTGTGTGCATTGCTCAACCATTCGATGGTAGCTTTCGATTATAGATTCATTTGCTTTCCTGTTGAGTGGTCCTTGGTCCCTAGGTAAGTTTACCATACCCCACCAGTCATAAGCTAATTCTCCACAGTCTATTAATTCTAGCATGTGGGGACAATCACTTAGGAAATGATCATGACTGTTACACCCGAAACATTTAAAGGGTGGGCGGGTATTAGGTAGTGATCTATTCCTTCCATTAGTAGACCTTTGTAATACTTCCCTAGTAGTAATATTATTCTGTGTACTACTAGAGGGTTCCTTGAATGTTACAGACTTTAACCTAGGTTTTTCTAAGATGTCTGCTATCAAAGGTTCTACCTTAAGGGCCTTGATGTAAGCTCTTCCATAAGCAGGATCATCAAGCTTAAGTTTACTCATATGATCTATGAGTGAATCTACATCGTCTGAGGACTTCTTAGGTTCCTTCTTCAGCTCAAGCTTCTTCTTTGCCTATTTCTCAGGGGTCTTCTTCAATCCCTTGTCCTTGTGTTTCTTTGAGGATTTCTTCTTCCTCCTTCGACACTCATCGTCACTAGACTCATCATCTGAACTTTCATCAGATGAGTCTGTAATGGAGTTAGAGTCAGTGCTACTCTCTTCAGAGGAGCTCTCCATGTCAGAGTCTGTTCCATCCTCATTAAACTTGTATCGATGTAGTAGCTGGCTTATGACTCGACTGACTTCACTAATCTGGAAAGGCTTACTCATATCTACATCAGTATTACCAGCAAGTAGATGTATCTGCACCTTCTCTCGCATGTACTTAGAGATTCCTTTCCAAAAGTAGATGCGATATTCTTCATCCTGAATTACCTTTGCGGCTTTTAGTCATTGCACAACTACTATAAACTTGCGCTGGTAGGCCTTCCATTGAAACATCTTGTCCAAGCTCTTCTTGGTATATTTCTGAGTGAGCTTCCTAAGGTCACTCTTCCTGTACCGAGCATCTACTCACTCAGCATCATAGAAATGGAGGATCTTAGCTTTCATTCCATCCCAATTGTCATTCTCATATTCATCAAGGGATTCAATCAGTGGTCCAACTTGACTGTTACAGTAGTTGGTGATCCCTTTGCATTTCTCCTTATCAGTGGTAATGTTGTACTGAGTGAGTAATTGCTTATATTGCCATAAGAAGCGTCTGACTTTAGAATAGTGCCCTTTGAACTTGTCAGGGGCATCTTGGCCTCTGTGGCTGGGTAATGTAGTAGGTGTTGCTCCTTGGGTGCCTACTATAATTCGTAGTGTCTCATTGTATACTAAGGAGTAAGTTGTGTACTCCCTATGGAACTTGTTGTGATGTAACTTTGTGACTAAAAACTCCTTGCAGTGGACTCCAGTTGTCTTCTTTCTATTTAAGATCAGTAAAAACACTAAGAAATGCTTACCAAACAATCAATTTTATCTCCATGGATAGTAAATCTGAAGTGAGGTGAAGAGGATACTCTTCCCTGGTGAAATTGGTACTAGAAACAAGTATCAATCTCGTAAAAAGGGGTTGACTAACAGGCATGTGGTTTGTTCATCAATCATCAATGAGATTGAGGGTAATTGGGGTTTAGTAACATGTTGAGGGTCTGGGTTTCTATTGGGGTGATGTATGAAATATACTAAAGTTAGTTGGGGAATGATCTAGACAACTCTCAAGTTGCTAGGAGGGTACTCTGTAGTGACTAGGGTTATTTCCCTAAGATATGCTCTCAATGGGCTTCCAATTAGCTCCTGTCAATTAGGAATGCTCAATTGGGTAGTAGTGTAAATATGCTTCACTCTCGCTACTGATTCATACATGTCTTTTAGTCACACAGAACAGTCTTTCCTAAACTGATTCTATTATGCACTAAGGAGTTGGCAATCAACTTCAAATGCTCTGCTCGACCCTTTCCCAATGTACTAATGAACTATTAGGTCTTCCTACTAGCTGGAAATCTATTCCCTTTAGTTGTGCACTCTGAAGTTTTCTTTCTAAAGGTGTCCTAACTGTCCCTATCCTAAGGGATGCAGTATACTCCTAACTTGGGTCTAAGTAGTTGTATTTATAGCATGGGAATTACTCTACATAGCCTCTCTGTTTGTTTGTAGAGGGGTGCACTTGTGAGCACTCATTGATTAAGATTTACTCAAGTAGGAGCCTTTTTCCTAAAAAAGGGAACCTGCCAAATGGGGCTGAATCGCACTCCTTATATAGGAATTTACATGTGGCTGTGCTACCTTTGGTTCCGAGCTGGCTGTGCCAAGATATGACTCACTTTGACTCAACCTGTCAGAAAATAACTAGCAATCACTAACAATAGCCTTTGGCTTGGCAATGACTCATGTTGACTCATTGTGACTCATGCTGTGCAGGTCACATGATCACTTTGCCAGTCTAGGGGCAGTGCTTTGCTTGATTCTTATTTGACTCATTTTAACTCAATATGACTCATTATGACTCATGCTGTGCACAGTCACATGATCTGAGTGAGGGGATTTGCAACTGAGGTTACATGCTCCATTTGCTTCTCTGACACTTAGCTAAGTACAAAAGGGTAAAAGAGATATTAAGAAAATAAGTAGTTATGTAGTTGTAGGTAGTAATAATAGTATGTTGGGAGAAATCATTTTATTTCTCTGCAACCTGTGAATGAACAAATAAGAAAAAATAGAGGTATATACTAGACACTATGGTCTATATGTCCCTCAATTAGCTAAGCATTTGGACCATGGGAATAAGGTGAAAACTCAAATCTCGGGTCAAATGTTTAGCATCACATATACAATAACTAAGTATCCGCATTCAAATACTTTGGTGCAGGTCAATGGGTAACAATGTCGTGTAGAAAGGAAGAGGAAACCATGTGCAAAGGTATGAATTGCCCTGTAGTTGTGTATGACAACCCTTCAATAGAACGAAATAAGAATGATCTAGAATGGTCTGAATGGAAGTAAGTGTTGCCAGTGATCAAATGTACAAATAGGGAAATGGAATAAAGTGGAAATAATGTACAAAAGCAAATAGAACTAGTTACATCATGTTAGTCATCGACCGGTCATGCCCAGGTTGGAATAGACAATTGGAAACAACGGATGAAAAGGTGGAAACATACTTATGAAGGTTGGATCCACATGGATGGACATGGGGTAGGATGAGAATATTGCTGGACAGGTTGGACGATCTAGAGGGTATTTAAAAAGGAGAAAAACTTGGTATACGGATGTAGAGAGCCTTCAGCTTCTACAGCACCATTGTCCAAGTTGTCAGAGGCTGAGTTGTTGACTAATATGACTTCCATTGGTGCAATAGAAAAGGTCCCAGTAGCAATGGTACCACTGGGACAAAGCCATTCCATTTTCTTAAGGAATGACCATCCTTTGTTGTGAAATGGCATGAGCTCTTTGGCCTGCCAGACAGCATTATTAGTACTACATCAAAAAATATGATAATACTACTTACATTGTTTCTTGTCATGTATGAGTTTCAAGACTCGATCTCAATGGGAGTGATGATGTTTGCTTCAAGTTCCTGATTGAAGGTGTTGATACCAGAGCAATGACAGTATGTGTCTATCACTTTGAAGTGAGCTATCAATATTATTTGTAAGCAGTATAAATTGAAGAAAAGAAAAGAACTGTACCATCTGAAATTTGGAAAATATCATAGCACCAGTTTTATTGGTACTTGGAAGAGACCTTGCAATTTCAGCATATACAGGCTGAGGGAATGAGGCTGACTGTCCCATCTTTGAACTCTATGCGATCAATAGATCAAGCACCAAGTGTGTCTCCTTGACCAACTAGTGAGTGTAGGGCTTCTTCAGGGCTTTGGGCTTGGACTGCATGTTCAAAAGCTGGAATGCCTTGATACCACAGAGTAGAACGAATGCATTGATACCAATGATGGCATGGTGAGTGTGGTAGGTCAGAAGCCTGGGCATAGGGGACATGGGTGCAGCCATACTACATAGGCAACATTGAGATTCCAAACTGACTCAATGGTGAATTTCAGTCCCAGTTTGGTGGAGATTGTTTCAAGGTGTGTGTCGGGCTCACTCTAGCTGATATAGTAGCTGTGCTGTTAACCTGGCTAGCTTTCTAGTGGTACTAGCTAACAACACATTAAGAATATCAAACTAGCTCTAATATGATAACATCTCAAGATAAGAATAAAGTATGATGTCATGGGTCTAGAATGAATTAGTAAGCATGAAGAACAATCCAGACAACATTTGAATAATAGAATCTAAATATTTCAACAACTTTGTCCCTTACTGTATTCTATGTGTTACAGTTTTTCTCCTTTCACATCTCCTTTATCTTTTCTGCTTTCCATGACAAATACATCTTTTCCTAGGTTACTTTTGGACAGTATGGGATTGCAACTTACTCCTTATTTCTCCAATCAATTCTATGTTTGTTCTCCTTTAATTCTTTCCATTGGTTTTTTCTTGTTCTTCGGACAATAACCTGCTCAGCCGATTCACTTGTATTGGCCTCATAGTTCTTATCTCTCCCCTTGTTGCTGTGGATGACGCATTGTCTTACATCATCATTCTATTACCTTCCTCCATATTCTTTGATGATGCATCCCCTAGTACTTATACAATGAGGTGCAAAACTGTTGCAATGCCTAACCCCAAACCGGGGCACAAAGCGCCCCACAATCACTTGTGGGAATTTCACTTTGCTTCGGTGGGAACAAATAAAGTACAAACCCTTACCTACAACTTTGTCCCCAGGGTCATGTGATTTTGCTTACATACTGCAAAGATACATCCATTTCAAAACACCAATACCATTGTAACAGTTTTGCACATTTTGCTTTCCAGGGTATATTAGTACTTGGTATAGCCTCCCTTTGCCTTGATAACTGCTTCAATTCTTCTAGGCATGCTCTCTATCAACTTCTGACACTCTTCAACTGCTATCCCCTTCCAATCAACCTAAACTCTCTCCCACAATTCATGAATCCCCTTAGGAGAGGAATCATGATCTGCTAGTCTTCTTTTGAGATAACTCCAGAGGTCCTCAATGGGGTTGAGGTCAGGAGACTGTGCAGGCCATACCATAGTATGAAAATCCTGCTTCTGAAGCCAATCCTTCACCCTCTTGCAAGTATGTTTGAGATCATTGTCCTGCTGGAAGATGATGTCAGGAGGATCAAGATCATAAAACTGCAAAGAATTAAGCAGTTCATCCTTCAGAATCTGAAGATAAAGATTCCCATCCATCCTATCATCAATCTTGGTAGCATAGCCAACTCCCTGCCAAGTCATACAGTCCCACATCATCAAAGAACCTCCTCCAAACTTCACTGTACCTTCCACCAGCCTACTTTTTCCACACCCACTTGTGCCCATTTGATCCTAGGTGATTGATTTTGGTCTCATCAGATCATACTACTTTCTTCCAGTCCTCCAGAGTCCAATCTTTATAAGCATAAGCAAAGTCTCAATGAGCCTTATGATGCTTGGCTGAAAGAAAAGGCTGTTTGGACTTGACCACAGCTTTCATACCTGTTTTCCTCAACTGTCTGCACACTGTGGAGGTAGAGAGAGGCTGGTTGACTATATTGGTGAGTGCCTTGGTCACCTGAACAGCACTCTTTGCCTTTCCAGAGGAGATGTGATGAATGGCATGTCAGATATTGGCAGAGGAAAGTTTGGATGAATGACCTTCAGTAGCTTTTTGGAGCTCAGAACACTCTTTGGAGTGTAATCTGGATATGGTAGACACATTAAAACCAGTAGGTAGTGAATACAATAGAGTGAGCAGATTGGCCAGCATCAAGTATAGAGAGGATAGTTTGTTTTTGAGTAGGAGAGATGGTTCTCATAATGGTTGTGGTTGGAAACAAAGATGCGTGTGAACTATTTTAAACTCAAACATGGTTCTAATATGTGTATATTTGTTTGTATAACCAAACATAACCAAATAACACTTGATTTCAATGTAATGAGCAAAGGGTGCAAAACTATTACAATAGTATTGATGTTTTGAAATGGATGTATCTTTGCAGTATGTGAGTGAAATCACATGATCCTGGGGACAAAGTTGTAGGTAAGGGTTTGTACTTTATTTGTTCCCACCAAAGCAAAGTGAAATTCCCACAAGTGATTGCAGGGTGCTTCGTGCCCCGGTTTGGGGTTAGGCATTGCAACGGTTTACACCTCACTGTATCTAACTGCATGTACTAGTAGTTCTTTACACTTGTTCTACGCAATCTAAGTGTACTCTTGTGTCCACATGTCTAACTGACTGTGACCCTCGTCCTTCAAGTCCTCTCTAGTCTACCTCTTTGACTTTAGTAATCATATCTCGCTCAGACATTGAGTCTCTTCGTGAGTGCCTCGTGAGGAGTACGATCCCTTCGAGTATCTCTTTGTGTACACTTCACATAACAAAAGAATGAGGGTAATGTTTCATCCCTCCTATTCAGGAGCTGGACATCCCCCATAGCAACCACAAGTACTGATTGAACCTTGTGATGTTATTATGGACTTTCACCCAATGACCCGAGCTCTGATATTGAAGTTGATAAACAACCCACTGTAACCCCAAGACCTAGTAGCTCTCGTCAACATAGAAACCCTTGTACCCCAGCCAATCCACTGACACCTGACCCCTCTGCCACTCCCATATCTCGCACTCTCACGGAACTAAAAGCGGCTCTCCTTGCCGACTTTTCTGGTGAACCAGTTGACGCTACATGATGGATCAAAGCCATATGTGTGTTCTGTGTGATGACGCTTTGCTCTGTGCATTGTGTGGAGAAAATGAAAGAGACATTATGTAGCCACTGATTACATGTGTAATGAGATCAGAATGATAATGTTACAGGCGGGAAAAGCTATGCTGTGATTCTTGTATGTTTGGGCAAAAACCATCCAATTTTCCGGTGCAAAGCCAGCCCTGATCTGTGAATGGTCTGGATGAGCTGTGATCCCAAAGGTTAGGAGTCCTGTGGACATGGAAAGTGAAGCTCAAGACCCATTCTCTAGGAGCAGAGTGACTTACATTACCATACTGGTGGCATTGCAATACGATTGAACATTTCTAACACTGGTTGACTAGCTTGAAGAAAAGACACAAGTACCAAGGCATGATGT
The DNA here is from genome assembly GCA_038092815.1 of Hortiboletus rubellus. Classification (NCBI taxonomy): domain Eukaryota; kingdom Fungi; phylum Basidiomycota; class Agaricomycetes; order Boletales; family Boletaceae; genus Hortiboletus; species Hortiboletus rubellus. The sequence continues at coordinate 8,690 of JBBPRB010000077.1, forward strand.
CGAAGGTAAAGTGTAAAAGCTTCACTGGCCCATCTGCCCATCACTTTGACCACATTGAACAAAACACCCCTGAGCAAGTAAAATAAGATACCTCCTATGTGCAAGCTGTGTGGCCTGTTAGTTCCACAAGGCCACACTGTTTGATGATGTGCATGATTCTGGATATGAACTGGGTCTTGGAAAGAGGGTGGAGACCACTCTTTGAGTATTTCCATGCAAAAAGGTGGGCATTGGGTGGGGCAGGGTTAACGAGAAAGTGTCTCCGCAAGGCTGCTTCTGGATCTGAAAAGGAGTCCTTCTATGGTGCACATTGCACGTCCTTGCTGGTGGGTGTGCATTTGGTAAAAGGTAAGGCTATCTTGATGACAGGTAGTCTGTTTAGATCTTGTAAAAAAGACACATTTTGGCAAGTGACATGTTTGGTGGGGCCAAATTTGATTATGGCTGTAACTGTGAATTCTCCCAACTGTGCTATGCTGTAGAAGACAATGACCATGCATGCATAGATCGTAGCATCACAAGGGTCATTTAAGTTGAGGAAGGAGCAGATAGTTCTAATGTTGTCTAGGGTCTTGGAGGAGCGTTTGGGCCACTTGGAGGAATGGGGTGCAAGGTGTGAGCTTAAGTTCACTCTGGTTGATTGTCCATAAATGACTGTGTAGGAGGTGCCAGGCATGAATGCCCACAGCATAGTTAGAGATTGCTGAACCCAGAGTATGCACCAGCACAGCTGGCTAGAAAGGAGAGTAGGGTGGTGTGTGAGACTGGATAGCGCTTGAGCTTGGGGATGTCATTTCTGTCACAGTAAACATGGAATATTAGAAGCCCTGTACCATACAGTTCCTTGGTGTTGTTTACCCAAGATGCACCAATGACTTCTAGAATGCAGTTCAGGGTGGTTTCAGGAATGGTAAATGGTGATGAGGGATGGGCAGTGCACAAAAAGGGAGAGACTGAAATCCGGAGTTGCAGCCTATCTTTGACTAGGCAGTGGGGTCAGTTTCGGGAAGGTAGGGGTCGTAGGCCTGGGGCATAAGTGCAGGATCTGTGTTTCATGGGTGGTTTCAAGGCACTGAGAATGGAGGGGGATAGGGGCGAGTTGAAACATGAGGGAAGGGACTCAATCATCTTGGAGGAAGCAGATGATAAGCTCATCCTCAAGCTGGGCCTCAGCTCGGGCCTGTTCAATTTCTTGTTGTCGAATACATACTTTGTTGAAAGTACTGGTGGTGGAAGATGAGTATTTGCCCTCACGGAGCTTTCTGAATTCCCAGGCTGAGAAAGGAAGGGTGGCGTAGTGAGGAATTCTCGAGCGTACTCAAGGATGACCACAGGAGAGAGAAGGTGGTGGGAAGGTCCATAGACTCCTTTGGAGGGAGGATTGGCTGGGTTGTTTGCACTGGCGACATAGTAGGGTAGGATGAAGTGAATATGTAAGGCTTCCTCAAGGAAAGTATGGATACTCTTGAAAATGGAGTTGACTGCGAGGTTGTGGTGTCAGCCAATGTGCCAGCCCTCAATGGCACCCGTGTTGTCTCCATGTACAATGAGTTCTGTTGGTTGGCTGAATAAAGAGTCAAGAGCACGGATGAGTAGTTCAAATCCAACGACCTTGGCCCAACCAATGTCTTTTTTGCCTCAGTGGGTGTTTCAGTCTGCTTGGAGCTCCAGGCTCTCCATTTCGTTCCGATGACAATGCTGATCCCAAGACAAGAACTAGCATCTGAAAAAGCAAGAAGGTCCAGAGGGGTGGTTGGCAGGGAAATGGGCTGAATGATTGTGCCAGTGAGAATTCTCTCGTGCTACCAGAGGAGGTCATCTTGAATGTTTTTGTTGGGGCGGTGTGAAAGGAAAGGGAGTTTGGTGCATGTTGAGAGTATGCTTTCTAACTCTATGAGGTAGGCGCGGCCCTGCAGCATAATGGAGGCTGCATGAAGCAGTTTGCTGTACAGTTCCTGCATGTGTTTGGGCATGTGTTTGGGATGCGCTAGCCACTCATTAATTGCCTTGGCATATTTCTCAATTTTGGCATTGCTGAGTGAAACGGTTTGTTGCTTGAGGTCCCAGATAAAGCTGATGTAGACAGTTGAGTTAGTGTTATGCAAAGCATACTCGAAGAAATACCTCAAAGGAAAAACAAAAAGCGTCCACTCAAAAGTAGAATGAAGACTTAGAGAGACTCGAAGGGCAAAGAACTCGAAGAACGAAGGTTACGAAGGACTCGAAAGATGAAGGTTACAAAGGACTCGAAGGACAAAGGTTACAAAGGACTCGAAGGACAAAGGTTACAAAGGACTCGAAGGACAAAGGTTACAAAGGACTCGAAGGACAAAGGTTACAAAGGACTTGAAGGATGAAGGTTACAAAGGACTCGAAGGACAAAGATTACAAAGGACTTGAAGGATGAAGGTTACGAAAGACTCGAAGGACAAAGGTTACGAAGGACTCGATGGACAAAGGTCTCTGTCAGTCGGACAAGAGGACACAAGAGTACACTGTGATTGCGTAGAACGAGTGTAGGGAATACAAGTACATACAGTCTAGTATAAATACTAGGGGACGCGTTATCAGAGAACTACATAGAAGGTAGAGAAATGCTTAGGTAAAAAGGGGGACGCATCACCTAGGATAAATGGGAAAGAGGAACTACGAGACGGATACAAGAGAATTGGCCAAGGAGAGACTAGTCCGAAGAATGTGAAAGAATAAAAGAGAAGGGGTCAAAGAAGAATAAATGTAGGGTAAATCAGGTTTACAAGAAATAAACCAAACTCGTAATAGACTCGAAAGAGTCCAAGGACGAAGGGAGTCGTATGATGAAAACAAAAGAGATATAGGCCGTGCATTAAGAGAAAAACTGTAACAATACCCCCATCGTACAATTGAACCCCTGGTTCAATTAAAATTCCCCTAGGCACAGTTGGGAGGAGGTTGAAGAGAGGAGTCGAAAATAATGGAGGCCTATTCCGAAGATAACACCTCGAACGTACAATCATCCGCCACATGTCCGTGAGTATTACAACGTCCACAGATTCATTCAGGACAGAAGCAGTGCCCATGTCCCCAGCGATGACAAAAGTCGCATTGGGTTCGAAGGCAAGCCGACTGAGGATGGCCTGGGGCGGAAACGTGACAGATGGAACGTACGTATTCTGGGCAATTCTCTCTATAATGACCCAAACAATGACACTGAAAACACTCAGTGAGGGTGGAGGCGGGGCGACGATAATAGGCCGATCCTTGAGAGGGGGCAGAAAGAATTCGACTTCCATCAGGGAGATAGCGATGTAGCGCCTCAGTTTCGATCCGACAGCGATCTTCCTCATCGGAGATGATGTCTTCCACTCCAATAACAGTGGTGGTGGTGGTGGTGGGAGAAGAAGGAGGGGGAGGGGAAGATAACTGAGAAGAGAGAGAGACTGGTGGAGGAACAGGGATAGGAGAAGGAGAGGCAGCGATGGGAGGAAGTTGGGAACGTTCGAGGTAAGGGTCACGGTCTTGCATGGTCATAGAAAGGTAAATGCAACGAAAGGTTGGATAAACGATGGTAGGGTCCAGCCGCTCAACATATTGGTGAAATCCATAAAGATGAAGGATAGATAGCACTCGCCGAAGAAGAGCATCCAAATGAAGTTGAAGAGGAACTCCGAACTCTGCAGGGAGATTACTGGGAGCCGATTGAAAATGGTATCGTTGGATGATGGAGACTTCATGGAAGAGGCAGATCAGCTCTTGGGTTACAGTATCTTCCTCATAAAGAGGAAGAATTTCGACGGCACAGAGGAGGGCGGGATTCGCAAGAATGGCGGCGTAGAGCGAATGGGCAGTGGAGATGGGTAAAAAGGTAGGTAAGACTCATCTGGAACGAAGAGGGGAGGTAGATGCCGAAGAAGATGAGAGTGAAAAAGAAGCAATGGCAGAAGAGAGAAAAGACATATTGATCGTCGAAGAAGGTGAATTCAAAGTAGAACATAAGTTGGGGGTTTTAGGAAAGATGGTGAATCTGTTTATAAGAAGAGAGAATGTCAGAGGCATGGCGGAGATTAGTTTCAGATTCCCAGGTGTTTTTGGCCGAAGAGTAACCTTTCCATGCGGTCAGGTACAAGCAGCAACCTCGTGTTCCCTTATGAGAAACAATGTGATCCACTTTGTATTCTTCTTTGGAGTCAATTAGGTCAGGCAGTGGTCGAAGAAAAGAAGGACCATGTGCTTCGGTTGTTTGAAGGGAGATAAGAGGGATGCATGGAAGACGTCATGAATTTTCCATGTGGTTGGGAGGCGGAGTCGGTAAGTGAGTGGAGATAGGACCTGAGAGATCTCGAAAGGTCCATGGCGTTTGGGGGAAAGTTTTCAGGACGGGTAACCAAGACGGAGATTAGTGGCTTCGAGCCAAATTTTGTCACCAACCTTTCAAGGGGAGAACTTTCGCGTAGAACGGAGAGTCATGATCCAATGAGCAGACTCATGTGCAGCGAGGACCTCTTTTCAAGCATTTTCCAGGGAGGATAAACGATTTTCCAGAGTGGAAATAAATGTCTTTCCTAAAGAAGAATAGGCACGAGGTTCATAGCCATAAAGGAGGGAGAAGGAAGAGGTCTTGGTGGAGCTATGTGGGACAGAGTTATGAACGAATTCAGCGGAAGTGAGGAAATGTGACCAATCATGTGGGTTATTGGAGCAGAAGATATGAAGATAAGTTTCGATTTCTTGATTGGTCCGTTCAGTTTGTCCGTCAGTCTGTGGGTGGTATGTAGTAGAGAGGCGAACATCATATTTGAGGAGACGAGCGAGTTCTCTAGCAAAGGCAGAGGCAAATTGGGGGCCTCTATCAGAGATAATAGAGTCATGGAGGCCAAATTGTTTGAATATGAAGTCGAAAAAGAGTTGAGCTTATACCCTTAGCATCAACCGTTTTTGAGCAAGGGGCAAGGATTACCCCCTTCATAAGGCCATGGTCAACCACGACCATTAAAGAATCAAAGCCCTGGGAACAGGGGAGATCTGTGATGAGATCAACCGAAAGTTGACGGAAGGGCAGAGTCGAAGAGGAAGGAATGGGAGAGAGGGGCGGAGAGGTCGGATGGGTAAGGGTCTTGTTCTGTTGGCAAACGGAACAACCAGCAACAAAATGTGAAACAAAAGTGGAAAGTCCTGGCCACCAAAAATCACGTTCCAGTATCACTTTCATACAAAAACGGCCCAAGTGGTCAGTCAGAGGGGAAGAGTGAATGGAATGAAGAAGGGCAGAACGGGATGTCAGAGGAACATACATGCAGCCTTTGAAGAAGAGGTGACCATTATCAAAAGTCCAATCAGAAAGAGAAGAGTGAGGGAACAGAGGAGACCCATTGGCAAGATTAGCAAGGGCGTGAAGGACAAGAGGATCAGAGGAAGAAGAATTTCGTATGTGAGTGGCAAGAGAAACGTCCAAGGCATTAATAACTGCAGGATCGGGAAGAATGGGAGTGTCTATATTGTTCAAAGTGGTGTCAAGATGATCGTGGCGAGAAAGGGCATCAGCAGGAGCCATCTGGGTACCAGGGAGGACTTTCCAGACAATATTGAAGTCCTGGAGAAATAGGGACCACCGAGCTTGTCAACGAGAGAGTTTACAAGGGTCTTTCAGGTAAGAGAGATTCTTGTGGTCGGTGATAATGGTGACAGGGTGGGAGGTATCCTGGACATACTGATGCCATTCGGTGAGGGCAAGAATGACAGTGAGGAGTTCGCGATCATAGATATCATAATTGCACTCGGCAAGGGCGAAGGTGTGAGAAAAGTAAGCACAAGGATGGAGGTCACCATTGGTGTCGGCTTGGAGGAGAACAGCACCGGCTGCCAAAAGAGAAGCGTCGGTCATAATGGAGAAAGGGCGAGTAACATCAGGAATAGCAAGGACAGGAGTAGAGGTGAAGGCGGACTTCAAGGAGTCAAAGGCTTTCTGTTGAAAGGGAGTCCAATTCCAGGAAATATCTTTGCGAGTGAGAAGGGTCAATGGGGCGACAGTGTGGGAGAAGTTTGGGATGAACTTCCAGTAGAAATTGGCGAAACCAAGGAAAGAGCGAATGCCTTTGATGGAGGTGGGAGGTTTCCAATCACGAATGGCAGCTGTTTTGATGGGATTCATTTGGATTAGTCCTTGACCAATGATCATGTCAAGGAATTCAATGTGAGGAGCATCAAAGCTGCATTTCACTAATTTCAAAGATAGCCCGTGTTCACGAAGACAAAGTAAGACTTAACGGGTGCATTTGTGATGGAGAGCTAGGTCTCCGTTGGTGTGGATACCGAGATCATCCATATAAATCTTCAGCCAACGTTCGGCGATCATATCGGCAAAAATATGGTTCATGAAAGCTTGAAATGTGGGGGGAGCATTGCAGAAACCAAAGAACATGACAGTCAGCTCGAAGAGTCCAAAGGGAGTGATGAAAGCTGCCTTCCATTGGTCAGATTTCTTGATCTGGATATTGTTGTATCCCCATCTGATGTCAAACTTGGTAAACCAAGTGGAATCTTTCATATCGTCAATGAGTTTAGGGATAAGAGGGAGGGGGTATGCATTGTAAACAGTGTGGGAGTTGAGATATTGATAATCCTGACAAGGATGAAGAAAGCCATCCTTCTTTGGAACGAAGAAGAATGGGGCAGCTTGGGGGGATTTCGAAGGAAGGATACGACCGGTTTTGAGATGTTCATCGATAAACAATCGACAAGCCTCTTCTTCTTTAGGGTTCAAGGGGTATACCTTGGCAATCTTCAGGATGAAGGAAGCCTTCAGGTCAATGGTGTGATCAAAAGGGTGATGAGGAGGGAGTTGATCATAAGTCTTCTCAGAGAAGACATCTTCGAAGTCGTGGCACCAGGAGGGAAGAGAGATTTCGGCTGGTTTGTTCTCTTGGGCCAATTGGGTGGACAGCGTCACCTTGTTGATGGTTTCACCTGTTTGGGGAGGGCAATCACTAGGAGATGTATCAACCCCATTTGGATATCTCTTAGTGAAGAGGGTGGAGATTTCATGGTCAACATTTGGGTCAAGGAGTCAGAGGAGGTAACATCGTGGGAGTTCTTCAGTAGAGGGAGAGGAAGGGATATTGTCTGGGAGGAAAATAGTGTGGGTGGACCAGTCGATCTGGGGATTGCGAGAGCGCAGCCAGGACATTCCGAGTATAATTTGTTTTTGACTGAGGGAGAGGACCATCAACTCAACAGGTTCAGGTTGTTTCCCAATGTGAATCAAAGGTCAAGCTTGCCAAAGGATAGTGCCTTTTTTGTTCTGAGTACCATCTACGTTGTAGGCTTCTAGAGGTTCGGGAAGACGCTGCATTGGATAGTTCATGTGGGAGAGAAGTCCGAGGTCGATGAAGTTTCCAGTAGCGCCAAAATCGATGAGGGCAGTGGTGATGACAATTTGTTTTCTGACTTGTAACTTCACAGGAAATCGAAGAGTTCGTTCATTTCGAGGTGCTACAATTACATGATGGAGGAGATGGGAAGGAGACATCAAGGCAGCTTCCCGGTTAGCCTCAGACTTGTCGTAACACATCTGAAGAACTTGAAGGATCTTGCCTTTATTCTTTCCCTTGGTTTTAAGAGAGTTAATGAAGACAGCAAGGGGTGAAGAGGTTTTAGGAGGGGGAGCGGGCGGGGAGGAAGGTGCGGTTGCTATGGTGTGGATGTTCTGCGGGCGAGGGGGTCATGGAGAGAAATTTCAAGGTTTGTTACATTGGGAGGTGTTATGTCTGGTGTTACGGCATCTGAAGCATTGTTCTTCTCGGATGCACTTAGCTCATTCCTGGGGAGTAAGTTTGGATAGGGAGATGGCATTTATATCCATGGCATTGGAGTCTCGAGTGGAAGATAATGGTCGCATGGGAGTGAAAGCTTTCCCACCTTTCAAGGCAAGGATGCACATTTTCTGCGCATGGAACGTCTTGGCCTTTTCGATCCATTCCTTTACTGTGGTGGGAATGGTTGCCATGGAGAGAATCATAGTAGCGAGTTGTTGGTCAAGTCCCAAAGAGAATTGGTCAATGAGAGTGACGTCGTCGGTGATTCCAGCATGGGAGGAAAGGTTCTGAAAATCAGTGATATACTTTTGGAAGCCATCATTGGTGACTCCATTGGGGCGGCGGAAAGATTTCTGGGAGAGCTTGGAAAGCTCATGGTGAGCGGTGGCTTTGGTGTCGAAGGGGAAGAAGGTGGATTCAAAGTTTTCAGTGAATTTATCAAAGGTTAAATCTGTGGGATCGGCGGAGGCGTCTGACATCTTGTCATACCACATTTCGGAGAAGGAAACTCCACGTCCTTGACTCATTTTGTTCAAGGTGGTCATGATTCTCTGGGAGTCAAGGGTGTAAAGATCTTTGTTGATGGCAAAGTACACACCCATGGCTTTAATCCAGCGTGTGGCGTCGGCGGGTTCACCAGAAAAATCAGTGGGGAGGGCCGCTTTTAGTTCGGTGACTTGAGACATGGGAGCTGGGGTGGTTGAGGGGTTTGTCGTCAATGGGTTAGCTGGGGTATGAGGGTTTCTAGGTTGCTGGTGGGTACTAGGTCCTGGGGTTACTATGGGTTGTGGGTCGATGTCGATGTCAGAGGTGTCATCCAATAGCCCGTAGTGCCTGCGAAGGGCTCGGCTAGTGTGGTTGGAAATTTTGCTGGTGGGAGTGTCCTGCTCCTAGTAGGAAATGTCATGGGTATACCCCCAGGTATCGAAAGCATCCTCCGGACCCAGACCCGGAGATGTACCTGGACCCAGACATGTAGTATGGATTTGACTGTGGGTCATCGGGAAACAACCCGCTATAAAACAGATAGTCAGTGCAGGGTGTCTCAAACCCTAGAGGAAGCTAGGAAAAACTAGCAAGGACACAGGGTGGGTGCGAGCTAATACTCGTCCCAAGGGGCCTGAGGTAGGTTAGTGGTGAGAAGGGTATGCAAAGACTTTCCCACGGGCAAGACAACAAATCTGGATAAACCCAGTCAAAATACAAAGATTTGGGAAGATGAAGTGGTTTTCCGGTCAAGGACGAGGACCGGATAGGAGCAGGAAAGGTGATGAAGTTTTAGATGAGGTCAGAGGAAGACTTAGAATCGTAAGATCAAGCCGGAAAGAAGATACTGCATTCCCGCAAAGGGTACAGATTTTATAGTCTGGGCAACACCCAAGACTTAGTACATATAAGGTAACTACAAAAAGCACGATCAAAGGCTGTGAAGAAAATAATCTTCGCTGTCACGGGTAACAATGTCGTGTAGAAAGAGACGAGAAACCATGTGGAAAGGTACAAATCACCCTGTAGTCGCGTACGGTGACCCTTCAATGGAACAAAGTAAAAATGGTCTAGAACGATCTGGACGGAAGTAAGTGCCGCCGGTGATCGGGTGTACAAATAAAGAAACGGGATAAAGTAAGAATGACGTACGACACAAAACGAGCTGGTTATATCATGTTAGTCATTGACTAGCCGTGCCCGGGTTGGGATGGACGATTGGAAAGAACAAAATGGAAAGCGGAAACGTACTTGTAAAGGTCAGGTCCACTCGGATGGACACGGGGTAGGATGGGAACGATGCTGGACACAGGGTAGGACAGGAACGATGCTGGACACAATAGACAACCTAGAGGGTGCTAGAAAAGGGGGAAAACTCTGTATACGGATGTAGAGAGCCTTCAGCTCCTACACCGCATCGCTGCCCACTGAGGGTATACCCGCAGGTCAGCATAGTATTGCAGTACAGACATATACGACAATTTGACTACTCCAAGTGTACATCGAGAGCATCCCAACCTTCCTCAAGGTCATCCTCATTACCTACAACATCTGGCAACTTTGATACCTTCTCGACGTCCTCATTCTTGATGAGTCCAAGTAGGCTCCAGGCTCCGAGACAAAGTAGCGCATAGGAAGATTGGGTGTTGAAACAAGAGCGGAGATGGGAGAGAATGCAGCGACCGCAGCTAAAGAGCTGCTCAACATCAATAGAAGTAGCTGGAATAATATATCAATAACTCAGATGGGGTGACATTAAACATGCAACTCACCGGGTATGGTTAGATAGTCCAAGGCTATTCAGGAGAGACAAGGGTAGGTGGCACAGTGTTCGTGCCACCACGCAAGAGCATCTGTAACATGCTCCACATCCACAGCGAGGTAGTGGTCAAGTTCGGTGCGAAAGTCGGTCACTTTCAGGGGGGCAAGAGTGGTGAGTGTGTCGAAAATGTTGACAGGCTTACAAAGTAGTTGATGTTAGCATCGTATGTTGTAGTAATGGCAAGCGCACCTTTTCATTGTTCGGTACCTCCTGACCATCCATTCCCTGCCTTGAATCTGAGTCGTTGTCCATGTCATCAGCGGCGGCATACGAGTGCTCGAATACCTCATGGACCAATGTTTCCACGGTATTTATCCAGTCTTCTTCCCACTTTGCGGCCTTGAAGTATGATAGTTTGTGATGAGGGTGGAGCACTATGAGTGAATGAGTTAGGCTTGTACCTTGTAGTGGAATGCAGACTGCACTTACCTATTGCAATGCAATAGACCTCTGAGCGGTCAGTGAGTGCATAGTACCGGTTGAGTGTCTTCTTGGCCGTGCCCACAGCAGCGTGAATTGCTAACGTATAGTTGCGGTTGAGAGATGTGGTGGTAAGGACTTGGTCAATGTGGTCCATCGCCAGGATGACTGTGGCAAGATTCAGTGTGGCTGCGAGAAAAAGAGCATTGCGTCCTTGAGGATCTAGGCGGCGTGAACCAAAATAAGCAAGGTGTGTTTACCACGCAGCCTCCTCAAGGCATCGACTCACCTTTAGCACGTCACGAAGCTGCTCAACTAGTTCCCACTCATGGTCTCCCAGCTCAAACTTCCTCAAACCCAAAGCCCAGTCCTGAGTCATTTTGTCCACCGCCCTTTGATGTTTCAATGCATATTCAAGCAGGTTGCAAGTTGAGTTCGATCGGGTGACGATATCGCGCGGCATAATACTAATCATCTGCTTCAGCTCCTCCAAGACACTTTTCCATGCTGGCAGGAGGATTGTGGAGGATTTGACTACCTTGGATGCAAGTTTGCAAAGCTGAATGGTAAGATTAGCATGCAGGTAAGTCAGAAATATGTTGTATACCTTCACCAACGCTAACTTTAACGGTCGGATTGTTTCATCAAGTGCCTCGCGTTCCTCCGCCGTCAACAACTCTATCTCATCAATCCACCCCTCGTCATCATCAACGACTTCTCCCCTTTCATCTTCGACGCCATCAAGTTCACTGTTGTTGCCATCGTTCTCGCTTCCGGCCAGCTCACTAATCTCTCGCTCTTGCTCGCCCATGTCTAGTGCAGCATCGGCATCCTTCTTTTTCACATCAAACTGCTAGATCATCGATTTAGCAACAAGATTGACAATATGGAGGAAGCAGCGCATGTGGCTGGCTTCTCCTGCAAATGCCAGCACTTTCCATGCGAGCTCATGAATCATTGCATCATTGTTGGACGCATTGTCGCATGTCACACTCAGGATCTCGAAGATGATAAGTATAATGGTATGTAGTCAGATCATGTTACATACTTTGTTTGCTAACTTGAATTCCTCTAGGACCTTTGCAAATGCTGCTGCCAGCTCGATGCCAGTATGCGACTAATATCCGGACATCAGAATATCGTTCCATTGACTCCCGGTAAGTCTTTTACCTGTGCAACTTCAACGAGATCTAACAGAAACAGTAGGGGTGCACCTTTGTGCTCCAAATGCACAGAAAATGCAACATATGCTCTGTGGTTCAGCGCGGTCCATGCATCAGTGGTGAAATTGAGTTTCCCGTCGTATCCCTGGTAAGTCCGTTAGTTCAATGATCCGTGTTTGTTCTGTTGCGACTTACTCTCAACATCTTAGCTACCTGTTGACAGGAATGAACAAATACCTGTCTCACATCCCTTGCGACAGTCTCAGCAGATGGTAAGTAATATTCTGGCCTTCCTGTCTTCATCAACGACTGAAAACCCCGGTCGGTGACAATATCAAATGGGTGCAGGCTTTCCGCCATCCAACGCACTATCTCTGCCCTTTCCAAGACGTCAGGCAATGGTAACCCCATCAAACTATGTGACAACCTACCTGGCCTTGGCGCTCGTGTGCTGGCGGTGACTGCAAGTGACTTTTCCTTTCCCTTTTCTCTCGAACGCAGCCGTGATTGAGCCAGTTCATAGGATGCTACCAACAACCTTTGTGCGAACATCATTAGCATCCTTAGCAGCATCGGCTGTGCTAAGTACATCTTCGCCCCAGCAAGATTTAACATGCTTCCGCATGTTTCCGGTGGACTGGGCATCCTTTATATCAAGATACCTGTGGATCTTTGCCTTGCATGCGCATGCATGGCATTTGAATTCATGGACATGGCGCCCATCAATTTCACAAATGATTGGAATGGGATCAAAGAAGGCATACACTGGTGAGGTCCATTCCTTTTGCAACCACTCTACCAACAACTAATTGGTTTATTTGAAGCTTCGACCTCACATTTGACATACTTAGCTCTTCTTCCGCAGTTTCCTTGAGGCCCTCTGCCTCGTCACTACTCGGTGAGTGAGTGTCCTGCTCACCCGACTCATTTTCAACTGGATCAGCAGGCAGTGCATCCTCCTTTTCCTCATCCGAGTCACGATCGGGGGCAGGTCTTGCTTTTTTCACCATCGCTGTCAAAACGTTTTGCACTGCGGTTGCCGCTGCTGTTGCACCAGCTGCACTGTTGTCACTTGATTTCCGCTTCCTCGAAATTGTGATGGCCTTGTCCTTGATGGCCAACCTGGCCCTCTCAGTCAACCATAGCACTCGTTTGACTGGTTGTGAATTGATATTCGGCTGCATCTTGAGCAAGTGGTGATAAGTGGGCTGAGGTGGGGCCACAAGCTAGTTTTTGTATTAAATTGGAGGTGGTGCATGTGATGCAGTCTATACTCTGATATATGAAAGCCATATATGTCATGTCTCTAGCTTAGTGAATAAACAAGTGCCGTGATTTTGAAAACCCAAGGCACAGGTCCAGGTCAGGGTCCGGGTGTGTCGTGGTGGGACCCACACCCATACCTGATGGGAGTGTGGGTGTGATACCCACACAGGTTACCCGGACCCATGACATTGCCTAGCTCCTAGATAGGAGGGACGAAAGGAGACACTCGTTTTTTTGTTACGCAAAGCGTACTTGAAGGAATACCTTGAAGGAAAAACAAAAAGCGTCCACTCAAAAGTAGAATGAAGACTTAGAGAGACTCGAAGGGCGAAGAACTTGAAGGACAAAGGTTACGAAGGACTCGAAGGGCGAAGAACTCGAAGGACAAAGGTTACGAAGGACTCAAAGGGCAAAGGACTTGAAGGACTCGAAGGGCAAAGGACTTGAAGGACTCGAAGGGCAAAGGACTTGAAGGATGAAGGTCTCTGTCAGTCGGACAAGAGGACACAAGAGTACACTGTGATTGTGTAGAACGAGTGTAGGGAATACAAGTACATACGGTCTAGTATAAATACTAGGGGATGTATCATCAGAGAACTACATAGAGGGTAGAGGAATGTTTAGGTAAAAAGGGGGATGTGTCACCTAGGATAAATGGGAAAGAGGAACTACGAGACGGATATGAGAGAATTGGCCAAGGAGAGACTAGTCCGAAGAATGTGAAAGAATAAAAGAGAAGGGGTCGAAGAAGAATAAACGTAGGGTAAATCAGGTTTACAAGAAATAAACCAAACTTGTAATAGGCTCGAAAGAGTCCAAGGACGAAGGGAGTCGTATGACGAAAACAAAAGAGATATAGGCTGTGCATTAAGAGAAAAACCGTAACAGTTAGCAAAGGGCTGATCTTTCGAGATTTCCCAAGGTATGCCAAGGTTATATGAGATATTGTTGATGTCAACAATGCAATAGGAGAAGGTGGCATCCTCCTCTGAGCACACTGAAGCGTTGGCGAGGTCTCTGATGGGGGAACTGCAGTCCTTGCTGAATTCCTCAGTTTCACCATTTGATAAGGTCACACTGCTGTATCATATGTGAGACCTGGTGTGGCGTTAACCTGTTTGCATTATGTTAGCGTGGCATTGCTGCTAAGTGTAGTTGTATTCTGTTAGATGTGAGCAAGGTATTTTAAAGAAAATATGGTCATCAACCCACTTGTCTAGTGAACCGATGCCTTTGGCCCGAAGAATGTCCACCCCTGCATCCGCAATTAGCCCATAGGCACCACAGGAGGGGGAAGCGCCGAAGGCAACACAGGTGTCTATGCAGGCGTGAGTTTCAGAAAGACGCATGACAGCAGCTGGCCATTGGGAGGGATGAAATGGTATGGTGCAGTAAGCTTCTGCAATATCCCTTGTAGCCACTTGAGAGCCTGGTGGGAGGTGTGATGCAAAAAGATAGATGGTTGAGAATTTACCCCAGGTGCATGGGAAAAGGCCAATATCGATAGCGTCATTGATAGATGGGCTGGAAAAGTGAGAGGAGGGACTAATGGGTGTTACGATCGGTATATTCCCGTACCCCTATGTTCGTTGGACTTAACGTTTTCTACGCTAACAACAGACAATCTTATCATTATCTTATCTTGATTCGTACTCGTCCTTATCTCGTGCGTCATGGTCGTCTCACCTCCCTTCACTCCGTTTCACGCACGAGACTTCTCATTTACTCCATTTCACATTATGTTTCATCTCTGTCTCTTCTTATGTTTCACCATTTCACAGAAGCGTTTGATCACACTTCTATTCCATTCCTTGATACACACGTTTCACTTGTGTTACGCTTCTCTTCCATTCTGCCACACTGCGTGTTGGCCTCATGGGTTTCACTTCCGTTTCACCCTATGCCCTTTTCCCCTTTTGTTCCCGGATCGTTAGATATGGTCACAACATGTACATACCTCTAGTAGGTACTTAAGGCTCGATGCCAGCGCCAGAGGACTCCAGTCTAGTTCTCTTGGTGTTTTCCCCTAAAGCACTATAAAAAGGACTCTATTGGCCTGACAAGCCTTTTCTCACTTCGCTCTAAGTCTATGGCTATCTTTTGGCAACCTAAGGGAGCTACGCTCTAGGGTTGTTTCATTAGAACTAGACTCTACTCTACCCTTACCTTGCCAACCTCGACGACATCCTCACAAGTGCGTCCCCATACGAAGGATCGCTTGCACTAGGAGCTTATGGTAGAGCCAGTGCCGATCATCTTCCATCGTTCCCTTCGCTCCTTCCCTCCTAACTCGGGTCAAGCCGGCCCATCTAACGTCTTATACTCAACCTCGGCAGAAGTAGCTGAGCCGGAACCAGTAAGAGAGCGAACAGCCTTGCCAGCGGAATCGGCAGGCTCACAGGGCGTGGAAAGAACCCCATCGCCATTATGACAGGACTCACCAGACGCTGCTACACTTTTCTTAAGATTGTTAGAAGCCGACTTACGGCCTTCAAATTTCCGCTTCGCCTCAGACGAGGAAATCAACCAAGCAGTAGCAGTAGCAACTGCCCTCAGATCGGGCGGCCCAGAAGACTTATCCACCAAGAGAGTATCCCAGCACTCGCTGGCGGACGATCTTTCCACAGATCCGAACGACCTCGTGTTCAACCACTCGGACACAAACTTACTTGCCCTCTCTCGTCCCTCCCTTGAACAAGTAAGCCGCTTGTTTCCCTCCGAAGAAGAACCGCAATTCGGAGAACCACAAGATCACCTGTCACCACTAAGCCCCCTCAGCCCGTCACCAATCGCGGAATCTAGCTGCAAAAGGAAAGAACGTGACGAAGAGGAACCTAGACCGGAAGTGAAGAAGCCGGTTAAGAAAAGGAAAAGAATTCCTCACCGTCAGATTACGAGAGATCGGGAAGGAGATCCCAAATACTCCAGAATAAGCCTCCGTCCCCCCAAGTCTCTACAAAAACCAGAACGCTACCGTACCAAGTAGAGAACCACTCCCCTCCCATTATATAATCATGTCGCAACACATCAATCAGATCCTTGCGGACGGAATGACCTCATGGGAGGATAAGATCGCTGCCATCTTGGCAGAATTCAACGATAGGATGACGGACTTACAAGTAGTCACCAATCAGGTGACACAGCTCACCACACGAAACAATCAATTACAAACTCAAGTCAATGCGCTCACCGTAGCAGCACCAGCGGGAGGAGCAGCACCAGCAGGGGGAGGAACATCGCGACGAGTTGAAGTTTTCGCAGACCCAGGAGAGTACGACGGGTCAAAAGCAAAGTTTGAAGAATGGTGGGCAAAAATCAAAGCTTGGCTGGAAGTCAACGCCAACACCATCGCCCCCAATTCTTACGAAGCAGTCGTCGCTGTTCTCTCACGACTCAAAGGTGCTAAGGCGGGCGGATTCGCCCAGACACGATTACAACAAGGAAAACACTATGACTGGGATACCCTGGTCGACGAATTGGAAGGACTTTTCAGGAGTACCAACCAAAAGGACTGGGCACGCGCCCAATTAAACAAATGTTACCAAGGAGACTCCCCCACTGACGACTTTATCATCCGATGGGAAGCACTCTACTGCCAAGCAGCCATTGACACCTCACATGCGGTGGAGTTACTTGAGAAGAATACATGAGGAGCAATTATCGCTCAAATTTTCAGAGAAGGCAATCGCCGAGCCTCTCCCTCCCTCTATCTCCAAGAGATTAGAAGGGTAGGCACAGCACAAGAATCCCTTGATTTCATCAGGGGAAGAACACAGAAGCGAGCTTCGGCTCCACAATTTTCGAAGCGCGACCCCAACGCTATGGACATAGGGGCCGCTAACAAAGGCTGCTACAATTGCGGCAAAGAGGGGCATTTTACTAAGAATTGCCCAAGACCCATTGTCGCCTGCCCGCTCTGCAAATGGCTAGGCAGACAGCACAAGAAGGGCTGCAAGAAAGGAAGCAGTCGCAACGCACGCGAAGTGCATACATCCTGGGAAGACGGAAAAAGCACCTCAGAAGATGAACAAGAGGTCCGCCAGACCTCCAAAGGAAAAGGCAAACGCCAGGACTTCTCGAAGTCCATTCAGAATATGAGTTTTGATGAAGCGGCCGCCTGGTTCGAAGATCAGAAGGCCCTGCACAAGAAGTCGGGAAAAGCTTGAGCCTGCGGAACGAATCTGGGTGTTCCAAGGGTTCTTTCTCGAATAAGTATTCTCCCCTATCAGTTGAGGAGTTGGATGACGATGACTCGGCTGATGTATCTACCTTTACCTACACGTCAGGGGTGCCTCCTATGGAGCACAGCAGGGACGTTAAACCTGTGCTTGATTTCCCTTATCCAAAAGAAAAAGATTCCCCGAAGACTTCATCCTTCAATTACCTTCACGAAATCCCAGACCACGAAGTCTTCGTACATAACCTCAACCCTACACGGGAAATTATGATGTCCATCAAGGTCGCTCCTATGAGCGCACGCCACTCTCTTATGAAAGTCGACACCCTGCTTGACAGTGGTGCAAACACGATCTTTATCGACAGATCTTGGGCTGAGAAGCTCAAACTCCCCCTATCTAAATTACGCCATGCAATTCCCGTTTTTAATGTAGACGGAACAAAGAACTCTGCAGGGAACATCACACACTCCATGGACTTAATGATCGAATATCAGGGCCATCGTGAGAAAGTCACAGCTGAAGTAACGGACCTCAGAAAGAACGCATTAATCCTCGGATTCTCTTGGCTAAGACGCCACAACCCGGAAATTGATTGGGTCAAGGGCTCAGTACGTATGACACGCTGCCCAAGGCACTGTCACGCCCTCCAAGATAAGCCGGTCTTCGTTCGTATGATCAAAAAGGAAGAAGAGGATATCCAATACCAGGTCCACGCCACTATCCGTGCTCTAGAAGAGAAAGTAAAGACGGATGCGGTGGCAGAACAGCTCGTGCCCCCGCAGTATCATGATTATCTAACAGTGTTCAGCAAAGCCGAATCCGAAAGGATGCCAATAAGAAAACCATGGGACCACGCCATCGACCTGAAAGACACGTTTGAACCCAAGAAAGGTCGTATCATCCCTCTATCCGCACAAGAACAGGAGGAAGTCGCCGCTTTTCTAGACGATCAGCTGGCTAAATGATATATCCGTCCCTCCAAATCCCCTCAAACCTCACCGGTATTCTTCATCCCTAAGAAAGACGGCAAGAAGCGCATGGTATAGGATTACCGCTATCTAAACGAACACACCGTAAAGAATAATTATCCACTCCCCTTAATTTCCCAACTCGTCAATAAGCTCAAAGGAGCTAAGTTATTTACGAAAATGGATCTCCGATGGGGCTACAACAACGTCCATATCAAGGAAGGTGATGAATGGAAGGCTGCTTTCGTCTGCTACAAAGGAGCATTCGAACCCCTAGTCATGTATTTCAGGCTATGCAATTCACCTGGCACTTTCCAAGCTATGATGAATGAAATCTTCGCTGATATGGAGGACGTAATCGTGGTCTACATTGATGATCTTATGATATTCACAAAAACAGACGACCAAGACGAACACGACAGAGTCGTGCACGAAGTACTGCGGAGATTAGAAGAAAATGATCTCTTCGTAAAACCAGAAAAGTGTTTCTTCTCGAAGAAGGAAGTCGAGTTCCTCGGCATGATGGTTGGTGTCGACGGAATTAGAATGGACGATTCCAAAGTAAAAGTCATCTTGGAATGGCCCGAACCAAAGAACGTCAAAGGAGTCCGCAGTTTCCTCGTACTTGCCAATTTCTACCGAAGGTTCATCAAGGACTACGCGCAGCACGCTCGCCCTCTGAATGATCTATTAAAGAAGGACCAACCCTTCGAGTGGAAAGAAGCACAACAAGTCGCGTTCAACACGCTCAAAGAACGTTTTACCACAGCACCCGTTTTGGCATTCCCGGACATTGATTGTCAATTCCGCCTTGAAACCAATGCCTCAGATTACGCCACAGGGGCTGTGTTATCTATATTAAAAGAAGACAAGTGGCATCCCATTGCCTATTCCAGTCACAGCATGATGCCTGCAGAACGGAACTATCCCATTGCAGATAAGGAGATGTTGAGCATCATCCAAGCACTGGAAATATGGCGCCACTATCTGGAAGGCTCTCGTCACCAGTTTGAGATCTGGAACGACCACGCCAACTTAAAGTACTTTATGCAGTCACAGAACTTGAATTGACGCCAAGCCCACTGGTGGCAGTGGCTCTCTCGATTCAACTACCTATTCGTCTACAAGCCCGGCGCAACTAACATAAAAGCCGATGCACTCTCTAGGAGAGAAGACCACGCAATCGGCATAGAACACGATAATGAAGGAATCACAATGATTCCGCCGGAGTGGATACGGACCATCCCGGTCGCAATCCACGATGAAGGCGAACAAATCTTACATTCCATTAAGAAGAAAGTACACGTGCTCAAAGAGAGCGAAATTAAGGACCTATGCAAGAAGCACGGAGTATGCCGTGTTGATGAAGTTTTACGTAACCAAGAAGGAAAAGTCTTCGTCCCTGACGACGAATCCATTCGTTTATCCATTATGAAAACTTGTCACGACTCCCCAGTCGCTGGTCACCCCGGTTATGAAAAGACCATAGAACTTCTCAGGAGAAGCTACTGGTGGCCCAACATGACCGTTTACATCAAAGATTATGTCGCTCGATGCGATCGCTGTGCACACATGAAAGGAGGTAACCGCGCCCCGGCAGGCACATTAATCCCACTTCCTATCCCAGAAGGTCCCTGGCAGGACGTCTCCGCTGATTTCACTACTGATCTTCCCTCCTCTGGCGGCTTTGACTCCATCCTCGTCGTTGTAGATCGGTTCTCTAAAGAAACCGTATTTATCCCATGCAACAAAACAGTCACAGCGCTGGATACAGCTAAATTATATTTACACCACGTATGGAAGAACCATGGCCTCCCCCGTTCGATTGTATCGGACCACGGACCACAGTTCGCTTCCCAAGTGATGCAAGATGTTTGCATTCGCTTAGGAATTAAGTCTAAATTATCTACCGCACACCACCCACAGACAGACGGACAAACAGAGCGCATGAACCGAGATCTCCAGCAGTATCTCCGCATGTTCTGCGCCGAGAAGCAAGAAGAATGGTTGAACTGGCTTCCAATCGCCCAATTCTCTTATAATTCGAAGATCTCGGCATCTTCAAAGAAAACCCCATTCGAAGTCACACGTTCGTATGTCCCCCGTATGGGTGTGGAACAACGTGTCTCCAAAGTGCCAGCTGCTACGGAGTTTGCCGATTTGATGAGCAAGACTTTGGAGGAAACTAGAAATAGTCTAAAGGCATCCCAAGAGCGAATGAAAGCTCAAGCGGACAAACACCGGTCCGAAGCTCCGCAATACAAAGTCGGAGATAAGGTCTGGTTGGCCACAGATAACCTGCGCTTGACGCGCCAATCTAAGAAGTTAACGGAACAGTGGCTAGGCCCCTTCCCTATTTTGGAACTCATGGGCCCCAATGCGGTTAAGCTTAGACTTCCCAGGGGCATGAAGATCCACAACGTTGTGAACATCTCTCGCGTCAAA
>JBBPRB010000078.1:0-29006 GCA_038092815.1 Hortiboletus rubellus
ATGCAGTCTGTAAGCTACATGGTGCTATTCTGACCCATGCCCTAGGATTGGTTCTTAACTATCGGATGGATGCAAGCAAGTTGCACAATATATGCGCCTCGGTAAGTTGGTACATGCGCATATACTGCATCTAACTAACCCCCTGTATTTAGATTATGCTTCTGTCACCGTAACTCTTAGGGTAGGGCTCGTACGCTTCGTTTTGATTGTCTCCATTCCCTCACACCGACACTATTACCTCGTCACCATTGTCAGTTTCTTGATAGACTCATCGTACGATACCGTCGGATAGATTCGTTAAAGCAAAGTGTCAAGGAATAGATCAGTTGTCGTACGATATATTACAATGGAGTGATTGAAATGAATATCTTCGCTGTCGAGTAATATCGGGCCTTGGCTTCACGACATTCACGACAAAAGCCGTCGATTCTACGACGGTCGAGCGTTAATTGAGTTTTTTCGTATGCGGATATATCTACACCAAGACTTCGGCGGGCACGCTGGGTTCGACAGGGGTTATATCCGAATATATCCGTATCTCGAAATTTGACAAACTTTGTGATGATGGACCAGATATGTTAAGGTATTGTGATGAGTATTGAACAAGTAGGGGATCATATTACTGACTTGGATCATATAGTTTAATCTGAGTGCAAAGCCCTTTAAAACTAAGGGCTTTGTCCACTACCATTTAATTGAGGCGTTGATGCCTGACAAGAGCCAGGGGCAACACACTCTGTGTCCCACCACCAATTGCCAGCCATTACCCAAATCAGTCAATGGAGCAGGTGCTTGTGGCTCTGTCCACCCACCAGTCCCCTCGATCTCCAGCAGCTGTTTTCTACTACAGATGAAATTGGTAATGACACCAGCACCAACCAGCTGAGGAATCAGGCCTCAGCACCTTCATCTACCGATCCGAACACCCTTCCCCCATCAACACCATCCAGCTTCATTGGACAGCTGATCAGAACCACACCTGCTCCATCTGCACTCACAAGTGTTAGCCATACAAAGAGAAAGTCACCTACCTCTGAGTCATCAGCAAATGGCTCACGCAAAAGATCATGTCCTGCTTCTGTGATGGCAATGGCACAGCAAGCAGGTGGTGTGGCAATGTGGGAGATCACTACTGTAGTAAAGGATTTCACCCATACCATGGCCCCTCCTCCCCCACCCATCGACGATCTCAGTACTGCTATCAATATCCTTAACCAATATGTTGAGCTCATGCCAATGCAGAGACTCGATGTCAGCAACGTTCTCATGCTTGACAAGAACAAAAATCATGCGATTATATTCCGGAAACTTGATGAAGAATCGAGGAAGGTGTGGTTGAATCACAGGTTGTCAAAGATTGAAATCACTCGTCAGGCTCAGGAATTTGACATTATGACCATAAACGATTGAATCGCAGTTGTACATTGTCATGACTTTGATGTAACTATATCACATATGTACAATTCTATGTTGTTGTGCATGGTATGATATGCTATATGATTGAGTCGGCGATCAATATGATCTGGTCTATGATGTGCAATATGGTATACATACACCAGTAGTACATGACATGTGATACAGCCTACAGGTCATGATGTGCAAGCTCCTCCTGATAATCAATCCACATCTCTTGTGCAATATTATCATAGTGTTGGTCTATGTATCTTCTTTCTGCTGCATTTGCTGGCCCCTCATCAAGGCCCAAGCTGCCACCTGGGAGTTGGTCTCCATCATCTGGGGGGTCCTGTCCTCCAAGTTCCGGGTCAAAAAAAGCATTTGGATTGTAATGTTGAATGAAGTTGTGAATGGCACAAAGCACAAGTGGAAGCTGTGCTTGGATATGCATGTTGTACTCAGGGGGTATCTGCAAGACACAAAATTAGCGCTTTAGAACACCAAAAATGCGCTCAATCATGTTGTGAAGTGTAGCATGTTGTAAGTTAAATAGTTCTTCTCTTGTTTATGGCCTGAAAACCATTGTGAGTACCCACAGATGTTTTGATTGGTAGAATCAGATCTTGTACCTCAGATTGGCTTGATGCCACTCTTTCAAATGATACCAAACCCCCTGATATGGCACTAGAAGGGTGTCGCAGGTCTCAAACCCTACGTTAGCAAGAAGGTATTTCCTTGTGGTATCTCCAAGTCATGCATATGAGTGTCATGCCATAGTTTGGCGTCTGCAGTTGAGCCATCCCAGCCAGTAAGCGCATAAATGAAGAGAAAGTCCAAATTGCAAATGAATAGGCAATTTTGGGATAGATAACCCTTCCAATTGCACATATAGGAATGATCATTGACAGATGTGAAAGTATGAATGTGGGTGCCATCTACTGCACCGATGTCTTCTTTCTAGATAAGATCAGTAAAAACACTGAGAAAACGCTTACCAAACAACCAATCTTATCTCCATGGATAGTAAACCTGAAGCGAGGTGAAGAGTATACTCTTCCCTGGTCGAGTTGATACTAGAAACAAGTATCAATCTTGTAGAAAGGGGTTGACTATCAGGCATGTGGTTCGTTCATCAATTGTCAATGAGGTTGAGGGTGATTGGAGATTCAGTAACATGTTGAGGGTCTGGGTTTCTGTTGGGATGGTGTACGAAATGTACTAAAGTTAGTTGGGGAATGATCTAGACAACTCTTGGGTTGCTAGGAGGATACTCTGTAGCGACTAGGGTTACTTCCCTAAGATGCGCTCTCAATGGGCTTCCAATTGGCTCCTATCGATTAGGAATGCTCAATTGGGTAGATAGCGTAAATACGCTTCACTCTCGCTACTGATTCACATACATCTCTTAGTCACACAGAACAGTCTTTCCTAAACTGATTCTATTATGCACTAAGGAGTTGGCAATCAGCTTCAAATGCTTGACTTGACCCCTTTCCCAAGGTACTAATGAACTATTAGGTCTCCCTACTAGCTGGGGATCTATTCCCTTTAATTGCCCACTCTGGGGTTTTCTTCCTAAAGGTGTCCTAACTGTTCCTATCCTAAGGGATTCAGTATACTCCTAACTTGGGTCTAAGTAGTTCTATTTATAGCGTGGGAAACTTCTCTACACAGCCTTACTGTTTGTTTGTAGAGGGGTGCACTTGTAAGCACTCGTTGGTTGAGATTTACTCAAGTAGGAATCTTTTTCCTAAAAGAGGGAACCTGCCAAATGGGGCTGAATCGTGCTCCTTATATAGTAATTTACATGTGGCTGTGCTACCTTCGGTTCCAAGGTGGCTGTGCCAAGATATGACTCATACTGACTCATACTGACTTACCTTGACTCAACCTGTCAGAAAATGACTGGCAATCACTAAAAATAGCCTTTGGCTTGGCAATGACTCATACTGACTCATTGTGACTCATTATGACTCATTATGACTCATGCTGTGCAGGTCACATGATCATTTTGCCAGTCTAGAGGCAGTCCTTTGCTTGGTTCTCATTTGATTCACTTTGACTCAACATGACTCATTATGACTCATGCTATGCACAGTCACATGATCTGAGTCAGGTGATTCGCAACTGAGGTCACATGCTCCATTTGCTTCTCTGACACTTGGCTAAGTACTAAAGGGTAAAAGAGATATTAAGAAAATGAGTAGCTATGTAGTTGTAGGTCATAATAAAAGTATGTTGGGAGAAATCATATTATTTCTCCACAACCTGTGCATGAACAAATAAGGAAAAATAGAGGTATATACTAGACACTATGGTCTATATGTCCCTCAAGTAGCTAAGCATCTGGACCATGGGAATAAGATGAAAACTCAAATCTCTGGTCAAATATCTAGCATTACATATCCAATAACTAAGTATCTGCATCCAAACACTTTGGTACAGGTCAGCGGCGCATCTGAAGACATGTAGATGAGAGATGGTAGGAGGAACTTTGTTTAAAAGTTCGTGAGGTGTCCTCCAGTTTAAACCTCTTTTGGGAGTACAATTGTACACATGTACTACATGCTGGATAGCAAACTTCCAATAGGAATCAGGTAGGCAAGCATGGGAATGCATTGCCTGGGCTTTGTCCATCAGAGTGCGAATAAATCGCTCAGCTTGTCCATTTTACTATGGGATATGGAGTGCAGACTTATAAATATGAATGTCATTGTTGTGCATCAATTGCTTGAAGGCTTTCAATTTGTATTCTCCCCCTGCATCGAACACCCAGCCTTTTATGAAGGTGGAGTACTGATTACTAATATATTTAATAAAGTCTTTGGTGGCACCAAGTGCTTGGTCCTTAGTCTGAAGGGGTTTAATCCATCCTTGGGATATATAGTTGTTATAAAAGACAATGATGTACCTTGATCTATGGTATAACTTGGTCTCGAAGGACTTCAGATCAGAGTGTACAAGTTCAAAAGGTTTCTTTGCGTGAATGTCATTCGCAGCAAAGGGATGATTAGGTTGTTTGCCTAGGTGGCAGCTAGGGCAAACAGGTTCCATAGGCGGAATAGTTACACTTGGGAAGTCTCTGATGTGTTTTTGCACAGCTCTTAGAACATCCTTGAAAGGGTGCCCAAGGTGGCAATAAAGCAATTCATAATCCACGGTGATCATGTCTACATTTGTTCTAATGTGATCATGAACAATAAGGGCTCTCACCCAGTACATAGTACTGTTTCCATGAGAGTGGAAGCTAATTAGGTCACGCTTGGTGCAATCATCTATAATGTGCATGAAGCCTTCTACACTCTGTGTATATAGGCAATCGTCCTTTGGGAGAGTGCCAAGAAAGATAAGATTTATGATACAATCTGGTATATAGATAGTTGCCAATAATTGCACAATGTTCTTCTTGTAATGAATAAGGATGCTGCCTTTGCCTAAAACTGGTGCTTTGCCATCCATCATTTGCCTGTAGCAAGGTTTGCAGTAGGCCTGATACTTGACGAATGTGTCAAAGTTGTTGGTGAAATGAGCCGAAGCTCCAGAGTTAAGAGGCCACATTTCTACATTTTTTTGTTATATGTGCTTTTTCCCTTTTTCTTTGATGTTATGGTTCTTACAACCATAATACAGGGAGTAAAAGAGCATAGAAATGATGTCCATTGCATCACTATCTACTACAGATGATAGAATAAAATCTACATACTGTGACAAATAAAGAAATTACTCACAGTGTCTGAGAGATGTAAGTAGGATGAGGAAGAAACATATGCTTCATTCTCATAGCCACTGTCCAAGTTGAAGTATTCCTTGTCGGGAATACTTCAACTTCTTCCTATTCCTCAGTGTAAAAGTCATCTTGGTTGGTATAAAACTCCCCAGCTTCAGCCTGGCCAAAGTGAATTGAGATAGCATCTTCATCATTGATTTGAATAAGGGTGGTGGGCTCGATGGGCTGGTGGAGACAGTTGAGCAAAGATGAATCGTCTTCCATCACATCCTTATAGGAGGGAACATCCCTGCCGAAAGTGGCAGTAAAGGATAGGAAAAGGCAGCAGATTGGAGAGTTGATTTTGTGGTCCTTGTAGTGAGGAGGACATGAGGGCCCAGGGGTACTGAAATTGTAATCGCCAGAGTTGACAATGGGGGTGTGAGTGAGTTTACTGTTCACAACCCTATCAAGACGTCTTACTATTTTAATGGTAGGGGTGATCTTCAAATGATGGGTGAGAGAGATTGCATTCTTGGTCTGGAGAAAGGCAGGTGGGCCATAGTGGGCCTCACCAGTGGTGTGAGCAAGACAGCAGGAATTGATAACGGAAGAACTGGCTTCAATGATAGCAGGATTAATAATGGTGGTGGTGAAGAAGGCAAAGGAGGGGCTGGCATCATTGAAGTACATGTTTTCACAGTGTGGGGCATGAGCATCTTGTTTCACTTGCCCTTGCACAGAGCATTGACCATGAGTGATCTTCTTCTTCTGCTGGGGACCTCCCTGCTGCTGCTGGTTCCCTCCTTGCTGCTGCTGCCCTTGGGGGAGCTGTTACTGTTGCTGCTGCTGGAACTGGGGGTCTGCAGGCTTATGCTTTGAAAGGTATTGCTGCTAGGTGATAAGGGTCATCCACTTGATCTCATCAAGAGTGGGAAGCTTCATCGGGTCACTTTCTTTCTCCTTTCCTTTGGTAGAGAAGGTGGTGGGGGTGCCAGGCACATTGAAAGTGAACATATTGAGGAGCTGAGTAAACACATCCATGGACCACAGTAACTTTGCTAGTACTATGAGGAATTGAAAAGAGGTGGGGACCTCGTTTTTAAAGGTCCTAAGGAGGTTGAAGTGCTACCTAAGCTTTAAGAACACAGCCTGGGGGTGCTGGTCCTTGGAAATGATAGTATCCATCATCACTTTATAAAAACTCCAAATATTTAGAGGCGATGGACAGAGTGGAGAACTTTGCTTCAAGGGTATTCCAAACATCCTTGGTGGAGTTGGCATTGTAAAAGGGGTGGGCAAGGGTAGGGGTCATCTTAAGAACCACTGCATCAACAGCCTTCTCATTGGTGATATGCCAGTCATCAATGTGGGACTGATTGGGGACCCAGTCAGAGCCCTCTTTAGTCAGCTCATTGGAGCAGTCGGTCGTAATGGACCAAAAGGCATCAAGGATGTGTAGGTAGGCCTGCATCAGCTGGCACCACCTGAGATAGTTTGAGCCATTAAGGTCGGGGACCTTGTTGGTGTTGGAGGTGTTGATTTTGGGGGGCATAGTGAGAATGGAATAGTTTGGGACAAAGAGGCATCAGTAAACTTCCAATTAAAGTAAAAAGAAGGGGAAAAGGGGGTGTAGGTATGTGCATTATGCTCTCAGAGTCCTTGGACTGGTGAGACATAGTCTCCCCCTACATCCAGGATCTGGTCACATATGTCCTAGTGTAAGGATGTATAGAACACTGTAAAACACTAGTCCTGTCTGTACTGCAATAGCAAGAGGAATACTAGAAAATAAGAATGAAAGGTACAAATAGGTTTGTCCCAGGGACCCTAAAGAAGTTGGTGGGGGCAAAGGACCTGACTACACAATCTGGAAAGATATTCAGAAATATAGGGGCTAACCTGGATGAATCCAATCCAGAAAAACAACAAGGAAATGATCTGGAAAGCAAAGTAGAGGTAAAAGGAAGTAGAAATATATGTTCGTTAATGGAATCCGAAAACTTGGATTAAACCTGATGAGATGGTAATGAGATGAGAGAGATCCGGCCAAGGACAAGGGCCAGGTATGAGCAGAAAAGTGATGAGGTTTGCAAAGACACGGCTTCGCAGCTAGGAAATGGGTGATCAGTGCACATGGGTGAAAGATGTATTATCCATCACACTACAGGGATTTTATAGTCAAGGGAACACTCCAGACTCTTCCTAATAAGGGAAATATTAATTGGTAATCAAGTATGACAAAGAAAAAGAAAAAGAACATTGTTTCTTCATGGATAAACAGAAACCATGCAGAATACTACGAAAGAGTTCAGACCTATGTCAAAGTGATACGAAAGCTGAATAAAACCAAAAGAAATCAATCCAAATGAAAATCAAGGATCTGGATAGGTCTTGCACGTGCAGAGATCTGGAAATGGACGGAAAATGTCGGGTTGTATTAGATTGGATCGGGTTGGACTAGGATTGATTGGAATATGATTAGGAGTGATGTGGAAGTCAGTGGAATGATGGGATATGACCACAAGGGACTTCAGTGCCTTACAACGCAACATGTCACATATGTTCAAATGTAAAGATGCATTAGAACACAACTTACCACACCAAAGAGCGCAAAGCACATCTGAGAGTGAAAGCAGGAAAAAACCAAGTGATGGCAGCGAGTGAGTCGCATAGCACAATCATCAGGACTTATAACCTGTCAAAAACATGCAGTACACAGTTTCTTGGCTTACCTGCTGTGGATAATGATTTTGAGATAATAGTAGTTGCTACTCAAGTGTGAAAATTGAACTCAAATGATTGAGTCCAAAAGCTATATACACTATATGAAGTGCATGTAAACTAACTATTGTAAATGAACCACTACCATATAATATGAATTCGTTCAACAGTTGGTGAATGAGCCAGATGAGAGGCTAGCAAAAGGATATGATCCGGCTGACTCAGATGGATAAGTGGGCAGTAAAACAACCCTAGAGCGTAGCTCCCTTAGGTTGCCTTAAAAGATCCTTTGACTTGAGGAGTGATGTGAGAAGAGGCTTGTGAGGCCAATAGAGTCCTTCTTATAGTGCTTTAGGGGAAAACACCAAGAAAACTAGACTGGAGTTCTCTGAAGCTGGCAACAAGCCTTAGGTACCTACTAGAGGTATGTACATGTTGTGATCATATCTAACAATCCAGGAACCAAAGGAGAAAAGGACATAGAGTGAAACAGAAGTGAAACACATGAGGCCAACATGTAGTGTGGCAGAATGGAAGAGAAGCGAAACATGTGTGAAACATATGTATTAAGGAATTCAAGAGAAGTGTGATCAAATTCTTCTGTGAAGATGTGAAACATAGATCCAAAACAGAGATGTGAAATGGGGAAGATAAGAAGTCTCATGCGTGAAATGGAGTAAAGAGGTGAGACGATTAAAATGCACAAGACAAGGGCAGATGTAATCAGATAAGATAAAGATAAGATTGTCTGTTGTTATATATGAAAAATCTTAAATTCAATGAACGTAGGAGTATGGGAATATACTAATTGTAACAGGCAATATGACCAGTCAACTTTCAATTATCGACATTCTCCAATTGGATTGATTGAATGTTTCAATATCCAGGAGATGCGTTGTGGAGACCACAGGTTCCCTATGACCACATATAGAGTTTTTCCCCTATTCTAGGTCGTCCCCTGCCTCCATCGAAGCCCCTATCCATGTCCCATGTCTTCCCGAGTGGGTCTGTGCCATTTCTGTACGTTCTGTCTACTCTTGTAACTATCCAGGTCGGCCTCATTTTCTGAGTGTGTTGGAATTGACATCTAATGTTGTGGCCTTATTCATCCCTTCATTATATTTGCTTTCCTTCTCCTTTTTCTTTCTTCATTTGAGTTTCCCTTTGACTGGTGCATTTGTTACATCACTGGATTTGCCTAGAGCACGATCATTTGATCTAGACTCTTTGGCGTTGTCCCCAACATAGCAATATCATAGCATGGTGTCATATCCCATATTTCGCCCAAGTTCAACTCCGGCCCTCTGGGCCTATCATCAAGAACTCCGCTGTGTTCTCACGCAGGACTTGTCTCCGGATTCCGGACTTGTACTTAGTATTCTCTTTTCGTCTCTGTTCCTTGTTCTCTCCTATTTAGTATTAGCTCCGTTACTTACTTACTTCCAAACCTGTGTCTCGCTTAGAGCACAGCTCTGGGATACTTACTCCCAACTCCCGTTCCCTTACCAATCTCTTACGACTCCGTTTACTAATCATTCTTGAACTCCATATATAAGCCTCCGATTTCACTCCTGTATTCTTTAGTTCGAATATCATCTAGAATAACTCTCCTGACTTCCGCTTGAGTCTCGATGACTCTCCTCTGACACCTCCGCTCGACTTGACGTTTCCACGTCTTAAGTCCGACCTCCGTTCTCCGCAAATCCGGGACCGAACTCTTGTAAGAGCGCACCACATACGGTGAAGCCAAGTCCCACTTCCTAAATCACCTCCGGTGTTCCGGAGTTGATACCGGGGTTATGGTTCTAACACATGGCCTGTAGCTTTTTCCAGGTATGATTAATACTTTTCTCGTACAGTCTCAAGCGGTATTACTACTGTAAAGGGGCGAGTAGCATTTTCATTACAGCCTTCGGTTACTATCGCGATGTTTCCTTTTTAGGACAAGATCTTGGGTGTTGCCCAGGATTATAAACCATTGTACTATAGAAAATAGAACATCTCTCTTTTTGACAGCAGTTTTTGTTGTTCCCAAGTCTCTCTAACCTTGTCTTCAACCTCGTCACTTTCCACTCATACTGGGTCCTTGTCCGTGACCCAGATTTCCACCTTGTCATTCTGGATTTCATTGTCTCTGCCCAAATTCCACCAGATTTGGTTTCCTCATCCATGGAAAAGTCTCAGCTCACCCTTCTCACTAACAACCTACCTCAAATCCCTTGGGACGAGTATTTTCTTACATCCACCTGTGTCTTTGCTAGTTTTTCCTAGCTTTCCTTAGGGTATTGACACCTCTAAAACTGACTATCACTTTTACAGCATTGCAAGACCAGCTAACGTACTGGAGGATGTTGCAAAATTAGATGAAAATGGGAAGGAGGGTTGTGCAGCTAACAGTACTGTGAGGTGACCCAAGGAAGGCATTGATGGATGGGTGTAGGGCAGTGTTGCAACATGAACATTCAAAGCTGATGCAAAGCTTGTGGTAGCAGGTGTTGTAAGGTGGAATCCAGCAAGTGTTGCAAGATGTGATGTAGGGAATGTTGCAAGATGGGATGTAGTTGGTGTTGCAGGATTGAAGGTGGGAGTGACAGCATTCAAAGTGGGAAGAGGAGTATTGTTATAGTTTTTCTCCTTTCCCATTGTCTTTACCTCTTCTATTTCCCATAACATGTACACCTTTTCTTAGATCTATTTCGGGCAGTATGGGATTTCAATATACTTTTCATTAATCCTTTAAATTCTACATTTGTTCTTCTTTGATTCCTTCTATTGTCTTCTTTGTCATTCATCAGATAGCTATCTTCTCAGCTGATTCTATTACATCAGCTTTGTAGTTCCTATCTTCACCCTTTGTTACTGCAGATGATGCATTGGCTTACATCATCGTTCTATTACCTTCCTTTATGTTCTTTGATGACATGTCTCCTAGTACTTATATCTTGCTGTCCTGTACTAGTAGTTCTCACACTCATTCTACACAATCACAGTATATTCTTGTGTTCACATGTTTGATCGACTGTGACCCTTGTCCTCAGTAACTATTGTTCTCACCCTTTATAACCTTAGTAAACCCTCAATCTTCAGTCCTTGTATCCTTTTTAGATATTGAGTCTCTTCATGAGTATCTCCAGAGAAGTATATTAGCCTTCAAGTTTTCTTTATGTACACTTCATGTAACAAAAGAACAAGTGTATCCTTTGTCCCTCCTATTCAGGAGCAGGACATTCCCTCTCTGCAATCATGAGTACTTCTTGAGCTGTTCAAGGATGTTTTGGACTTCCATGAGAAGATCTGAACTCTGACATTGATCTCAATGCACCTGAACAACCCTCTGCAACTTTGGAACCTAGTTCTTCTTGACAACATAGAAGCCCTTGCACCCCAGCCAACCCTCTGACACCTAATCCTTTTGCTACCCCCATATCTCATGCTCCCACTGAACTTAAGGTGGCCCTCCCCACTGATTTCTCTGGAGAACCAGCCAATGCTACATGATGGATTAAAGCCATGCATGCATACTTCACAATAAACAAAGATCTATACACCCTTGACTCCCAGAGAATTATGACCACTCTGAACAAAATGAGTCAAGGATATGGAATCTCCTTTTTAAAAATGTGGTATGGCAAGATGTCTGATACTAGTGCTGATCCTGCAGATCTAACCTTCAATAAATTCACTGAAAACTTTAAATCCACCTTCTTCTCTTTTGACACCAAAGCAACCACTTACAGTACCATGAACTTTCCAAGCTCATTCAGAAATCTTTCCGTTACCCCAATGGAGTTATTGATAATAGCTTCCAGAAATATATCACTGACTTTCAGAATCTTTCCTTCTGTGCTGGAATAACCAATGATGTCACCCTCATTGACCAGTTCTCTCTTGAATTGGACCAACAACTGGTGATCCTTTCCATGACAACCATTCCAACTACCATTAAAGAATGGATTGAAAAAGCCAAGACGTTTCATGTGCAGAAGATGTAAATCCTTGCCTTGAAATGTGGCAAATCCTTCACTCCCATCCAACCTTCACCTTCCACCTGAGACCCCAATGCCATGAACATCAATGCCATCTCACTTTCTAAGCTTACCCCCCAAGAATGTGCCAAGTGTATCCAAGAAGGGAGATGTTTCCAATACCACAACACCAGACACAATGCCTCCCAATGTAACAAACCCAGGAGCTTCACTCCACAACCCCATGTCCCAAAACCATCCATATCACCAAGACTACATCCTCTACCTCATCATCCCCTCCTGTCAAAACTCCTTCTGCTCTCTCTGTATTTGTTAATTCTCTTAAAAACAAAGGAAAAAATGAAGGTGAGATACTCCAAGTCTTACAAATGTGTGATGATAAATCCGAAACCAACAAGGAAGAGGTTTCTATTATTAATATAGAATAGGATTTTTAAACCGGGAAGTTGCTTCAATGTCTTCTTTCCATCACATTTGCCATGTGATTGTAGCTCCTCGAAATGAACGTACTTTTCATTTTCTAGTGAAGTTACAAGTCGGAAAGCAAACCGTTGTTACCACTGCTTTCATCAACTCTGGAGCCACCAGAAATTTCATCAACCTTGGGCTCCTCTCCTACATGAACTATCCTATGCAATGTCTTCCTGAACCCCTCAAAGCCTACAATATGGATGGAACTCTCAACAAGAAGGGCACCATTCTTTGGCAAGCTCAACCTCTGGTTTACATTGCGAAACAATCTAAACTGATTGAACTTATGGTTATACCCCTTGGCCAAAAACAGATTATCCTCAGAATGCCTTGGCTATGCTTCCAAAATCTCCCCATTGACTGATCCAATCACACTATTTTTCTCCTTAGTAATATTTCCCTGTCCCCCTCTAATGAGGAACTCCCTCAATGATATTTCCTTCATCTCCTTGACCTTGATGTTGACCATGAGATCTCCACTCTATTTATTGAGTGATATCCCATTGGGGTTGATGCACCTCCCAGTGAGTACCTCCCCCAGAAGGAAGAAATCATCAATAAGGTAATGCTATCCACCCAACTGGCCCAAGAGAACAAACCTGCTAAAATATCTCTCCCCTCTTGGTGTCATGACTTTGAAGATCTCTTCTTCAAGAAGACCTATGATCAACTTCCTCCTCATCATCCCTTTGACCACACTACTGACCTAAAACCTTCCTTTACCCCTAAGATTGCCAAGGTTTATTTTTTAAATCCCAAGGAACAAGAAGTATGTCGATCCTTCATCAATGAACACCTCAAAACTGGTCATATCCTCCCTTCAAAATCCCCTCAAGCTGTCCCATTCTTTGTTGTTCCCAAAAAGAATGGCTCTCTTTGTCTTTGTCAGGACTACTGTTGCCTTAATGCTCACACTATCTGCAATGCTTATCCTCTTCCTTTAATTGCTGAACTTATTGATGACATGAGGAATTTCACCTGGTTCATCAAGTTCGATATCTGATGGGTTATAACAACATTTGAACCAAAGAGTCTGACCAATGGAAAGCAGCTTTCATCACACCTGTTATGGTTGGTCTGGATAGGGCCAAGCATAGCCTTAGTCTTGCTTCAACCTTCATTGAGATTGAGTTCAAGATTTTGAGAGTAAAGCGTCCACTCAGAAGTAGGACAAGAATTTTAAAGAGTAGTACAAGAAGGTGAAGCTAGATGTATTCCTAAGGAGGTCTAACTTAGGGATATATGGTAAAGACATTGGGTTTATATACAGTTGAAAGTCAAGGATGACTAAGCAAAAGGGAAGTCATAGAATATTGTGGAACATTCAAGAAGTGAACCATGAGACAAAGATAAGAGAAGAAAGGATGAGAATGGGAGAGGCAAGATG
Source organism: Hortiboletus rubellus (assembly GCA_038092815.1). Classification (NCBI taxonomy): domain Eukaryota; kingdom Fungi; phylum Basidiomycota; class Agaricomycetes; order Boletales; family Boletaceae; genus Hortiboletus; species Hortiboletus rubellus. The sequence goes on from JBBPRB010000078.1 coordinate 13,670, forward strand.
AGCATGGAACATCACAAAACACAGGAGAACATGATGAAACATTGTGGAATGTGGAAGAATATTTGGGTAAAAGGGGGTTAAAGTAAAGAAAAGAGAAATTGTAACAACACCTTTTGGACTTTTCAAACTCACAGTTATGTTCTTCAGTTTTTGCAACATCCCTCCCACTTTCCAAGCCCTCATGAATCATATCTTTACCGACATGATTGCTGAACAATGGCTCAAGATTTATATGGATGATCTTGACATTCACACCAATAGCGATCTAGCCCTTTATCACAAATGCACTTGCTGTGTTCTACTTCGCCTTTGAGAACACAGCCTTTCTTTGAAACTTGCAAAGTATATTTTTGATGTCCCTCATATTGAATTCCTTGGTATGGTGATTGGCCAAGGACAAATCAAAATGAACCCTGTCAAGACCTCGGCTATTTGTGACTGGAATCCTCCCACCTCAGTCAAAGGTATTCATTCCTTTTTCAGCTTCGCTAACTTCTATTCAGAAGTTCATTCCAAATTTCTCCCACACTGTTGCTTCCTGGAACTGGACCCCTCTGTAGCAAAAGGTATTCAACTCTCTTAAGTTGGCCTTTGCTTCCACCCCCATCTTCGCCATCCCTAATATTACTCAGCCTTTCTCTATAATGACCAATGCCTCTCTCCTGGCTGCTGGTTCCATTCTCCTCCAAGTTAACATCAATGGTGACCTCCACCCCTGCGCTTACTTCTTTCGCATCTTTGCCCTCGCTGAATATAACTATGATATCTATAACAGGGAACTCCTTGCTGTCATTCTTGCTCTTACCAAATGGTGACAATATATTCAAGGAACTTCTCATCCTCTCACCATTATCATTAACCACAAGAATCTCTCCTATTTGAAAGATCCTCATCAACTTTCTTGTCGTCAAGCATGTTGGTCTTTTTTTCTTCAAGACTTTGATATTGTCTGGAAAGTTCTCCTGGAACTCAGATGGCCCCTGCAGATGCTCTCTCTCGTCGTGATCATTTGGACACAACTTTAGACAATGCTAATACTCACATTTTTCCTGATCCCACAGTTATCAATGTTTTAGATATTTTCCTTGCCACTCATATACGAAATTCTTCATCTTCTAATTTCCTTCTCCTTCATGCTTTAGCCAATCTTGCCGATGACTTCCCTTTGTTCCCTTATTATTCTCTCTCCAACTGGACTTTTGATAACGGCCATCTCTTCTTCAAAGGTCGTATGTATGTTCCATCAGCCTCTTGCTCATCTCTTCTTCATTTGATTTATTCTTCTCCTCTTATGGGCCACTTAGGCCATTTTCATACAAAAGCTATCTTAGAATGTGATTTTTGGTGGCTAGGACTTTCTACTTTTGTTTTTCATTTCATCCCTGGTTATTCCATCTGTCAACAGAACAAGGCACTCACAAATCCAACCATGCCTCCTCTCCTTCATATCCCTTCCTCCTCCCACTTGCCTTTCCACCAACTTTCTGTTGATCTTATCACCAATCACCCTCTCTCTCATAAACATGATTTATTAATGGTCATGGTTGACCATGGCCTTATGAAGGGGGTAATTCTTGCCCCTTGTTTCAAGACCATTGATGCAAAGGAAGTAGCACAACTCTTTTTTAATTTTATGTTCAAATAATTCAGCCTCTATAACTCCATCATCTCTAACAAAGGTCCTCAATTTGCTCCAGCTTTTGTCAAAGAACTCACTCACCTTCTCAAGTATAACATTCATCCCTCCACCCCCTACTACTCACAAACCAATGGACAAACTGAACAAGCCAATCAAGAGATCGAAACTTATGTCCATATCTTCTGTTTCAATAATCCACACAATTAATCATACTTCCTTACCTCTGCCAAGTTTATTCACAATTCCGTCCGTTACAGCCCCACCAAAACCTCACCATTCTCCCTTCTCTATGGCTATAAACTGCATGCATATTCTTCTTTAGGAAAAACATTTATTCTGACTTTGGAAAATCATTTGTCCTCTAAAAAATGCATGAAAGGAAGCTCTTGCAGTGCATGAATCTGCTCATTGGATCATGACCCTTCAATCCACATGGAGGTTTTCCCCTTGGAAGGTTAGTGACAAGGTTTGGCTTGAAGCCACCAATCTCTGTCTTGGATACCCCTCCTGAAAACTTTCCCCCAAACACCACACATCCTTTGAAATCTCTCAGGTCCTATCTCCCCTCACCCACCAACTCCATTTTCCTTCCACATGGAAAATTCATGATGTGTTCCATGCATTTCTATTATCTTCTTTCCATCAAATGGAAGCACATGGTTCCCCCTTTCCCTGATCTCCATTGAACCTAATTGACTCTAAAGAAGAATATGAAGTTGACCATATAGTTTCCTACAAGGGATCATAAGGTCATCATCTGTACCTGACCACATGAAAAGGGTACTCTTCAGCTGAAAACACCTGGGAATCCAAAATCAATCTCCACTATGCCCCTAATATTCTCTCCTTTTATAAATGGACTCATCATCTTTTGTAGGTTCTTTATCTATCTTTTTTCTTTTTCTGGGAAGCAGTGTTGCTCTGTGAAATACCCCCTCAGTTTATGCTATACTATGATTTTTTCTTTCTAAACAATTAAAATGTTGTTTCTTTCTTCTTCTGTGTCTACCTCCCCACTGCATTCCAGGTGAGTCTCACCTACCTTATTATCCATCTCTGCTACCTATACGCTCTATGCCACCATCCTTGCAAACCCCATCCTCCTTTGTGCTGACCTGCATGAAACTAGTTTCATGCATGCACATAACAAAGCAGTCACCCAAGAAGCAGAATTTCCACAGCTTTCTATGGACAATACCCCTTGATACCATAGGCAATGATAGCTCCTATCATGGCCTACATGCCCCTATGTTTCCAGATTTTTCCACCTACTGGTTATTGAGATATTCATTAATCTCTCTAGTCATACCTTTATATCTGCACATATGTACATAGCATACTATTTTTTTAATTTCTCTTTATTTATCTGATTACTTAGCTAGGTGCCAGTGAGACAAAGTAATCATGTGACCTCTAGCTACCATGTGACCTTGTCCCCATTAGTCTGTACAGCCCTGCACAGCATAGCCAGCCTCTTTGGCAGAGTATTCCAAATTTGGACTCCTTTGCTCAAAGTGCTTTCCCTTAGTGTGCCTGGGTTTGACAGCTTGTGCCTGGCATTAGTAAGCGATTGTGCCTTAATTTATCAGCCACCAAGCCCTCTGATTGGCTAGCACAGCCTCTTGTATTTATGTATATAAAGGGGAGCATTTTGGCCTACAGAAAGAAGATCATCTTCTACCTCAGATAATTTCATCTGATAAGAGATCCACTGGGAAGCCTAATAAGACCTAATAAGGCAGGGTACCCCAGAGCAAAGTAAATAGGACTTTAGAACTACTACTAGGATATTAGGACTTGTACCTAAATAAAGAACAAGTTTCTAAGACTATTCCTTTGGGAGAAACCTCTTTTTGGGCAACAAAAGGCATCTGGTCCCTATTAGTAAGCAATCTAAGCGTCCTTTAGTACCAAATAAGGGCTACACTGTGCCTCTCTAAGCCAAACTTGCCTAGTTCTTAGATAAGACAATAAGATTGAATTATATAACCCTTCTGAGTCTACTAAGTGTACCGCCAAGTTAACTACCAACCAGTAACTGTGCATCTTGCCATCCTTAGGACAACCTATCTATAGGACTCCTACTCCTATCCTGTCTAGACTTACTATCCTAAGGAATTAGCTTAAGTGTACACTTTCAACTTTTAATTATAGCTCCCTAGTACACAACAAGACCGAGTTTGCTATAACCAGCTGAGTGACTAAGCGACCTAACACAACCCTCTGCTTACCTAAGCACCGCTTCTGGACACAATATTCCCAGGAGTTCCCTACACACAAATCATTAGTATTAGGTGAAACCTAGGCCAAGTTCCTAAATCACCCACCTTTCATACTATTCAAGTACATGTTTTCATAGTTACTAGCCAACCTATTGCCATTATCTTGAACTCATTAGGTGTGTAATACACCTAGGATCACCTTTACTAACCAGACCCTTAGCTGAAATTATCTTTAACAACCACTCTATAAACTTACATGGAGAATTGGTGAACAAACCACAGCTCCTGGTACACTAAATTTCCCCTTCCTACTCAACATCATATCCATTACCCCTAACTCCACCAAGGGTAGACTTCTCATACTTCCCTTGAACAAAGTGTTCTAGCCTATAAAGACAAGACATGTTGTTTGGAGATTATCTATTTTGATTGGTTTTTCAATGTCTTTAGAAAGAAGACAGCACTTTCAAGGCTCTCCTTTTATATAAGGAAGATATGGGCACTCAGGAACTGGTTCATTTTTTCCATGAAATTTCTATCACTCAACAATACCACTTCCAAGCAGCTCCAAGTAATCTCCCTGCTGAGTTTGGCCTCCCCCTTCACCTTCACCTGGACGTACTCCTCCAATGAGTATTATCCATCCTTCATCTTTATGATTTCCATCAATACATTGAACATCTCTCCCCCTCTATCATCTATCCTACCTTCTATTATATTTATCTTTCTTTACCAATGCAGGACCGAAATCATTACTTGAAATGGGCTCAACTGCCAGCAGTTTCTGACGCTCCTCCTCCTACCCCCATATCTGCTCCTTCCTGCTCTCCTTCTTTGATTATTCAAATCTCCTTCCCCACTCCCTCCTCTGTTTCCTCCTCTCCTACTGCTGTCAAGGAAGTTCCTGAGGATTTGATGATGCAACATCGAGCTGCAGTTGATGTAGTACATCGATATCTCCCTGATAGTAGTCACATATTATCCTCTCCCACTCATATTATACCAATTTGCCCCTGTCAACCTGCCTTCGCTCTGAAAATAAGAAAGAAGGGTACAAATAGGTTTGTCTCAGGGACTCTAAAGAAGTTGGTGGGGGCGAAGGACCTGACTACACGATCTGGAAAGAAATCTGGAAAGATAGGGGTAAACCCAGACAAATCCGATCTGGAAAAATGATGAGAAAAAGATCTGGAAAGTGAAGTAGAGATAGAAGGAAGTAGGAATATATGTTCGATGATAGAATCCAAAAACCTGGAGTAGATTTAATGAGATGGTGATGAGATAAGAGAGATCCAGCAAAGGACAAGGACCAGATATAAGCGGGAAAATGACAAGGTTTGCAAAGACATGGCTTTGCAGCAAGGAAATGGGTGATCAGTGCACACGGGCGAAAGATGTATTATCCATCACACTACAGAGGTTTTATAGTCAAGGGAACACCCAAGACTTTTCCTAATAAGGGAAATATCAATTGGTAATCAAGTATGGCAAAGCAGAAGAAAAAGAACATTGTCCCTTCATGGGTAAACAGAAACCATGCAGAATACTACAAAAGAGTCCAGACCTATGTCAAAGTGATATGAAAGCTCAATAAAGCCAAAAGAAATCAATCTAAATAAAAATAAAGGATCCAGATAGGTCTTGCATGTGTAGAGATTCAGAAACAGACAGAAAATGTCGGGTTGTATTGGATTAGGTCAGATTGCACTAGGATTGGATCGGGTTGGACTAGGATTAGATCAGGTTGGACCCGGATTCATCAGAATATAATTAGGAGTGATGTGGAAGTCAGTGAAATGATGGGATATGACCACAAGGAATTTCAGTTCCTTACAATGTGTCTCCTAGTACGTATATCTTACTGTCCTGTACTAGTAGTCCTCACACTTGTTCTACACAATCACAGTGTACTCTTGTGTCCACACCTCCAATCAACTATGACCCTTGTTCTCAATAACTATTGTTCTCAACGCATCCAAGTGCCCACCAGCAGCGATGTTCTCCCCATTCCACTCGCTTTCATTACTGAAACTGATAGTATGTTCAATTAACAGCTTCCCACTTCTTGGTCCACCATGGCAATATCAATTTTATTATATCTCATGGGCATGAACTCTCCCAATACAACAGATTTTTTTATGTTCAACCCAATGAAACAAGTGATGGTCCATTCTATCTTGTGACACGAGGCAAGTTGATGGGAGTCTTCTCACATTGGTGAGTGGTAGCAGTCCACTTGTAATATATTACTACTCAAGCTGATAAGTGACTAGGATCAACATAGCTCCTTTAGTGGTTGGTGTCAAGCATTCAGCATATAAAAAAGAGAGAGATGCAGATCATGGATGTGGTCTTATTCTGGATGCTATCAACGACAATATCATACAATATTTACACTAGTTCCAAGCCTAGCTCGTTTTTGTTCAGTAATAGGCTCCAAAACTTCTTGGTTTAATATATGGACTTGTCAGCTTGTAGAACAACATCACTGGAAAGCCATGGTACAATCCAATGAGAACTTGTCTAGTCCATTTAGTAACATATCCATTCTCTCTGGTTTAAATGTGGATTTGTCAGTTTGCAGGATGTCTAATTGTATCCATGTCATATATCTGAAAGAAGTTATTTTACGATCCAGTGGGAACCTGTTCAGGCTGTTTGGTGGCACATACATTACCTTCAGTTTAGATGTGGACTTGTCAGTTTGTAGGCAATTCATCACTGATTGTCACCATGTCATATATCTGGAAAAAGGAGTTGTGTTACAATCCAGTGAAGATCTGTCCAGCCTGTTCAGTAACACACCCATTTTCAGTTGAAATGCAGATTTATCAGCTTGCAGAACAATGTTACTAGTTGTTTCCATGTCATATAGCTGGAAGAAGTTGTGTTAGAAATCACCAGTTGTATCCATGTCATATATTTGGAAGAAATCATGATATGAACTGGTAAAAATCTGCCTAGCCTGTTCTTCTTCGGTGATGTACTCATTTTCTTTGGTTTTGAATATGGACTTGTTAGTTTGCAGGACAACATCACCAATTGATCATCCCCATGTCGTATATCTGTGTTACAATTGAAGACCAGTCTAGCTCATTTAGTAATGCACCCATTTTATTTAATTTAAATGTAGATTTGACAGTTTGCTGGATGACATCATCAATTGTCTCCATGCCATATGTCTGGAAGAAGTGTTACAATCCAGTGGGAAACTATTGAAGCCATTTGGTAACACACCCATTTGCTTCAGTTTTAATGTGGACCTGTCAGTTTGCATGTAGAATGATTCATCACTGATCCCCACTGTGTCATATATCTGGAAAAAGAAGTTGTGTTATGATTCAGTGAAGACCTGTCTAGCCCATTTAGTGACATATCCATCTTTGGTTTAAATGCAGACTTGTTAACTCAATTGCAGGACAGTCATGACAGTGTTACTGGCTGTTTCTATGTCAAACGTCAAGCATTAATCTCTAGTTTTGGTTCTTTAATTTCAAATTTGTTGTAGAGTTTGATGGACAAATCTGAAGGATCACTCCTGGATTAGGACTCAGAGATTTCATCATGGTTTGCAGGTGATATTACATAGTGAGAGTCTGTGAAACAGTCCTAGTTGGATATTCAGTTGATCGTACAAACTTATCTTTCTATGATTTTGCACCTGAGGATTTGGAATGGATTCAAGCACTAAACTTGGTATAGCCACTTTAGTCAGAGTGTACATCTCCCATTTTACACTCAACTACAATTACCACACCAGTACTAATGGCTCACCTAAAGCTATACATGAACCTGGAGGAGAAAGTGTTGGCCACTCACCACTATTGAGCCAAGTATTATGCAAAGTATGTCTTTTTTACAAGTCTCTAACTGCTATCACACTCACGCATGCTCTGAAGAAATCAGACCATAACCAACAGCCAATGTTCTACTATTTACTAATCGCAAGGAATCCAAGTACAATATCCTGTTGACCATGTCAAATTGCTCACCATTGGTGGCTCTAGCTCTTGAGCAAGCCTTCTTCTAAAAATAAAATGTTAATACATCTGTACATATTACTCAAATGATTATTATTACTTGATCTAACATAACTGCAGTCCTGGGTGACCTAAGGGGGCAAGGTGCTATACAACAGCTCGGTTGGTAATTATGATATACCTGGGATTGTACGCTAACTGGATTCCTGTAGAGGAAATGATCCTGATGATTCAGAATCTGATATCAAAAGTTCACTCAAAACTATCATTGGAAACTCTTCCCATCAGCATATATAGATCCTTTGTGACAAATTCATCAAATTGGGGGACTACAAAGAAATCTACAACATGCTCTCTGCCATCAAAGGGCTTGAACCACATTTATGGAGGCTGGCCTTAATTTGCCTTTGAAATGCAGGCATCAACTTCATTTCCAAAAGCACACTTCAAAAGTTGATCCGCACTACCATTAAGGTACTGGAGGATTTGCTTATAAATGCCATGGAAGGGGTCGATATGACTAATCTAATGGACAGGTGTTTACTATTGTATCAGGTAGCTTCCGATGTTGCATTATAGAAATCTAGTGGTTTGTGTCACTGGAAGAATCACATGCATCTATTTCTATGTCTACATACCAGGAAAGGTCTTCAACTTTCTACTATGAGATACAAATCTCTAGATTTGCTATACATTACTGATCTCTTGCCAAGATAGTCCAATAACATCAGGCTAGTGCTAGAATATATTAGGAAGTTGTAAACTTGGTACTTTCACTCGGCACTCCAATCTCCCCTTAACCCAAATTGGTACATTTGTTGAGTGCGTTCTTTGTTGAATACACGTCCCTTTCCTTATATCTTGTCTAATTCATTAACATATTGTTCCCTCAATAGCCCTAGTTGTGTTCTTATTTCCTTGTCCACAGCTTAGTGCCAGACTTGCAGAATAAGATCCGTATTGAGAACATGACTAGATACCTATACTCAAACAAGAGTGGACTACAGATGAGCAGAAGAAATTTCTTCAAGACAAGCTGGTTGTGTTCAAGCATATTGGTGGCTGCAACTACATTAAGAATTGGCCAGCTTTTTTTCAGAGGTGGTTTCAAAAGTGGCTGGAGCACAATGCTGTGCTTCCTGGCATTCCTGACTTCACTACCCTCATGTCAAATCAAATTAAAATGCTTGCCAATGTCATCAACCAATATCAGCTGCAACTTCGATGCTGAATATATTGGCATGCTGGCATAGGGATGAATCATTCAGCGAATGTCAGGACTATCAAAATTCTTGATGACCTTCTGGAACTGAAGAAGTGGAGAAAGCAATCTTGGGAGGTATATTCAAATATATACTACAAGATGTGTGTGTGGCCAGAGATCACAGAGGAAATGTCAATCACAGATATCAATTAGAAAATGCAAAAAATGTTTGAAGCTGAGTCCCCCAAAATCAAGGTAGAGAGCAATGAATCAGTGACCAACAAACACAAGAGAATAGGAAATGTGATAAAAGTGTCAAGGGGACAGTAAGAGTGCAATGCGACAACAACAAGTCAGATGTTGATGATGAAGTCAAGACTAATCCAGTCATACTTCATGAGTAAGAAGTTTGTCTAAAGCTTACCCTAAAGCATGCTGACCAAATGTCAGATAGTAACATTCAACAATGTGGCCCTGTGCATGTTTGAAGCTAAGTCCTCCAAAATAAAGGCAGAGGTTCAATGAATCAACAACCAACAAACAAGAGAGAACAGGAAATGTGGTAAGGGTGTTAAAGGGATGGCAAGAGTGCAATGCAACAACAAGTTGGATGTTGATGATGAAGTCGAGACTGACCCAGTGTCTTCTTTCTAAATAAGATTAGTAAAAACTCTAAGAATGTTCACCAAACATCCAATTTTATCTTTACAGATAGTAAACCTGAAATGAGGTGAAGAAAGTGCTTTTCTCTGGTCAAATTGGTACTAGAAACAAGTATCAACTCATAGAAAGGGGTTTATGTACTATCAGGCACATGGTTTATTTGTCAATCTTCAATGAGGTTGAGGAGATTGGAGTTCAGCAATATGTTGAGGGTCTGGTTTTTAGTTGGGGTGGTGTATGAAATGTACTCATGGTTAGTTGGGGAATGGTCTAGACAACTCTTGTAACAACTGCCAACTTGCAACTATGCTTGATGTATTTATCTTTTTATTTTCTTCACTTCCTCAATGGTAGATTCCCTTATCAAGCACCTAGGAGAGGTGCTACTCTTTATCAAACACCTTGGACAGGTACAATTTCCTTATCAATAGCACTAGGCATGCACAATCAAGTTATCTATGTACTCAAAGTGCAATCAACTCACATTAGATATGTGATAACTTTTATCTCCTGATTGCTGGCAATTTCTATCTAATCTCTAGGATGGTCTGGACCACCCTTCTATGTTTCACCTCTTCACTATGTCACCATGTCACCATTTCACACCTTCACCATATCACAGGATACCTCTCCAACCCTTCACATCTTTATTCCTTCACCTTTTCACCTTTTCATCTTTTCACCTTTTCATCTTTTCACCTTTTCACCTCCTCACCTCTTCATCCTATGGCATGACTATGCCTTCTCTTTTGATCATATATAATTCTTTCATTCCTGATCCATGCCACCTCCTCATGCCTTTCATGTGCTGCCACATCCATGCTTTTTCATTTATGATCTTTTATTAATCTATGATCTCTGCCACACCCTCATGGTCAGGGTTATGCTTCCATTTCATTATTTACATCCCCCCTCCTTATGTTCTTGCTTCTTTTCATGCTTTTATTCTATGACTATACTGATGCATGTGTTGTACATATGTTCAGGGACTCATCTTATCTATAGATCTATGCACAACATGTACATACTTTATGTAATATATAAAGCCCTCCAAGCACTTACTCCCCTTTCCCTATCCTTATGTGACTTGATTTCCCTAAACTATGTCCCTAAGAAGTTAGCTAACAAGTGTACTCAAGAGCAAGCAGCCTTAGCAAGTGCTTTAGGTTGTTTCAACTCTCAGGTTGCTAGGAAAGTACTTTGTAGTGACTAAGGTTACTTTCCTGAGATGTGCTCTCAATGGACTTCCAATAAGCTCCAATTGATTAGAAATGCTCAATTGGGTGGGTAGTGTAAATATACTTCACTTCTTACTACTTGTTACAACTGCTGGTATTTGCCCATATTTTTCCCTTATTTATCTCTATTTTCCTGGGCTTTCTACAAAGTATTTCGCTAAATAGCCCCTATCTCTTATTGAACTCATCACACTTGTTCAATAACAACCACGTGACTATTTGGTCATATGACATCATGCTCCCACACTCAACATATAACACATTGGCTTGCCTTGCATGTATACAGCCATGCATAGCCTTTGCCTCATGTTGTACCATGTGGACATTTGCATAGCACCATGGCTATGCTCATTACTGTTGTGACTCACTCTGACTCATCATAATTCCCATGACTCACCATGACTCATCACAACACAGCCATGCACTGCCACACCATACCATTGCATTGCCTCAAGGCTATACTGTGACTCATCCTGGCTCATCAACTACTACCTTGTCACTGCCTTACATTGCATTGCACTGCCACATAGTCATCCTTGGCCTTATGTCATGCCTCATGTCCCTATCATCATTCATGACTCATAACATGCACTGCCTCACACTACCTCATGGCTATGCTCAGCTATGCTTATGACTCGTCATGACTACTCATGACTCATACCTTATCTCTTATCTCTCTTATCCATGAGTCACTCCCTTATCATGCCTCACATGTTCCACATGTGCACTGCTATGCATTGCCTCCATGCCTTGTTCCCTCGGCATCCTTGGCTATGTTTCCTATCACAGCCTCATGTACATATGGCTATGCAAATACCTATGCCTATTGCCATTTCTATTGTGCCTCATGCCTATGGCTATACTTGTGGCTATGCTTATCTCTAACACATGTATGCAATGTGCACACTGCCCTACATTGCCTTATGGCTATGCCTTGACTCAGTATGACTTACACTGATTCATAGGGTTATGCCTGGACTTTATATGACTCCTTATGACTTGTCCTACACAGCTACTTACTATATATAGGTACTGTATAGTACCAAACATGTACATACTCTAGATAGTATATATACCAGGACCAACTCGACTGACATCCCTAGTCTTGCCCTCCTGGAGTTCTTCCATAACCCATCTGCACTTGACCAATTGGTTTACTAGTGTGACTACCAACTAGCTCTAGTCAAGCATACCTTTGGAAGGCCTTGCTAGGTATAGCAAGCCCCAGGTGGGCGTTGGTGTTTCACTATTGATTTATACATATCTCTAAGTCACACAAAACAGTCTTTTCTAAACTGAATCTAGTGTATCATACATTAAGGAGTTGGAAATCAGCTTAAATGCTCAAGTTGACCCTTTCCCAAGGTACTAATGAACTATTAGGTCTTCCTACTAGCTGGGGATCTATTTTCTTTAATTGCCCATTTTGGAGTTTTCTTCCTAAAGGTGGCCTAATTGTCCCTATCCTAAGGGATGTAGTATACTCCTAACTATGGGTCTGAGTAGCTCTATTTATAGTGTGGAAACTTCTCTACACAGCCTCACTGTTTGTTTGTAGAGGAGTGCACTTGTAAGCATTCATTGGTTAAGTTCACTTGAAAGAACACAAACACTTTAAAATTGAAACTGTCCAAATGGGGCTGAATCACACTTCTTATATAGTAATTTATGTACATGTGGTTGTACTACCTTCGGTTCTGAGGTGGCTGTGCCAAGATATGACTCATACTGACTCACCTTGACTCACCCTGTTAGAAAATGACTTGCAATGAGCTAAAAATAGCCTTTGGCTTGGCAATGACTCATGCTGTGCAGGTCACATGATCATTTGCTAGTCTAGGGACAGTGCTTTGCTTGGTCCTCACTTGACTCACTTTGACTCAATATGAATTATTATGACTCATGCTATGTACAGTCGCATGATCTGAGTCAGGTGATTTGCAATGGAGGTCACATGCTCCAATTGCTTCTCTGACACTTGGCTTCATAATTAAGGGTAAAAGAGATATTAAGAAAATGATTTGGTATGTACTTGTAGGTAGTAATAAAAGTATATTGGAAGAAATCATTTTATTTCTCCACAACCTGTAAATGAATAAATAAGGAAGAATAGAGGTATATACTAGACACTATGGTCTATATGTCCCTCAATTAGCTAAGCATTTGGACCATGGGAATAAGGTCAAAACTCAAATCTCGGATCAAATGTCTAGCATTACATATATTATAACTGAGTATCCGCATCCAAACATTTCAGTGCAGGTCATCTGTAGGGAACAGAAAACAATCATCCTTGATTGTTCATTCAATCAAGGATAATCAAGTTGGGGTCTTCTATTAGCCCTTTGCTGTCTCTGATTTAAAGGGAAAACTTCTTCCTCCTTAAATTCAGGGGATGGTTTATTCTGGGTCAATTCATGAAGAACTCTCTTCATGTCTGCTATAGAAGGAAATGGGGGTTCTAAGAAATGAATTAACTCCATGCTATCTTCTCACAGTCCATGTATAATCAGATCAGCCTGTCTAATTCGGGAATATAGGTTATTGTGATACTGATTACAAAGACAGACATATCTGTAGATTGCATGGTAGTAAATACAATTCCATTGCACTGTAGGTATTCCTCAGTTTCTTCCATGGGTAATCACTTGTACAGCTGCATGGTATTGAATTTGATTGTTGTCTCCTTGCTCACAAGTGTGATGTATGAGCTTGGTATGTAGGAATTGTAATTTGTAAAATATGTTCAAGTAGTTGCTGTTGTTTGTGACACTCTCGTACTTTCTGTACTATTCCATTAGCATCAGCCATTTGTATTTGATGGTATTATGGCTGTTGCTGAAGTAAAATAATACACCTGTTCTGTTTAAACCAGAGCTTTCTATTATTTATGACAGTATTTAGGGGCATATAGCTAGAGTCTACTGACAACACTATTGATCGTCTACATGTATAATCTATAGGTAAGAGTGTGGGTGCTGTCATAACCAATTCCTTTAAAGTCTCAAAGCCTTCTTGATATTCTGCTGTCTAGACAAGGGTACATCTTTCTTCCCAGGTAGCTGTTATGCTTCTGGCCATCTGTGAGTAATTAGGAATTCATATGTGAACTTTTCCACATAGGCCCATAAATTGTCTGGCTTCTGTAGCACTTTGAGGAGTAGATTATTCCTTTATGGTCTTTACTCGTTGTACATTAGGTTCTCTTCTATTGATTTCTACATTTTGGCCAAGGATTACTACTTGGCAGATTTGAAGCTTCTTTCCATTAAAGGTTTCTCCAGCTTCTTCCAAACGATGTAAAATTCGATTCAAATCTTCTGTGTATTTCCAAATATATTGTTGTATGCCTGGTTTTTCTGACAAAACTGCAAGGTTCCCATCCTTATCAGGATAGGTGGTAAGTGGTCCTTGTATTGGTGCATCATTGATGAATACATTTATCACCTGCTTGACAATCTCATCTTGGAATATAAACACCATATCCTTTTGAAATTCCAAGGGTGAATTGGTGTATCTAGTGGGCAATGAGGTTATCCAAAGTAGTCCTAGTGGAGTTTGGAAGGCTGTCATGTCATGACTAGCTTCATCCATCTTTCTTGCATCAAAGCCCCAATAAAGATCTAGGACTGTAAAGCATTTTCCTTCCATGAATTGACCTATGAATTGATCTAGATGAGGGGGAATTGATGATTCCTTGATGCCAACTGCATTTAGTGGCTGCAGGTCATGTACTATTCTCAATTTCTACTCCTCTTCATTCCATGTACAAAACCATCATGATTTGTAGGGGGATTGGTAATATTCATAAACTCCTGCTCCTATTCTAAGTTGTAGCAGGTCTATGATTTGTTGTCACAATGCAGGGGCAAGTCATATGCCTTTATCCTGCCATGGCCTATGCAGTATGTGAGATATCTTATAGGGGCTAAAGTACTCTTCTTTAAGGGTTCTCCTATCCTCATTTTCAAAGGCCATAGCCATTTCATTCTTGATCAGCATATAGATAAATAAATCTTGTTCTTCAGGCCACAAGTGTTAAAGACCGGTCAACTCCTGGTGGAACTCCGGAACTCTGGAGTTACGCGGACGAATGGGACTTTGGCTTCAGCTTATGTGCTGCGCCCTTGCTGTTGTTCTTGTCCTGTATTTCGGAGCAGAGAGGAACAGAGATAGCGGAAGGAACAGGAGTCTGTCCAAGTTGATAATCTAGCTACTGTACACGGAGTATCTAGGAGTTTATATACGGAGGGAAAGTACAGTATTAGTAAATGGATGACTGAGACGGAAGATAAGGAAGCCGGTGCTGCGCTCTGGCAGGACGAATGCCGGAGCTGTGCGAGCACAGGTCGGAGGTATCTAAGAGTCGGAACTAAACTATGTACGGAACA
>JBBPRB010000079.1:0-28935 GCA_038092815.1 Hortiboletus rubellus
ATCATATATTATTCTTCCATTCCTGATCCATGCCTCCTCCTCATGCCTTTCATGTGCTGCCACACCCATGCTTCTTCATTTATGATCTTTCATTAATTTATGATCTCTGCCACACCCTCATGGTCAGAGTTATGCTTCCATTTCATTATTTACATCCCCCCTCCTCATGTTATTGCTTTTTTCCATGCTTCCCCCTCATGTTATGCTTCCATTCCATGGCTGTACTGATACATGTGTTACACACATGTTCAGGGACTCATCTTATCTATAGATCTATGCACAACATGTACATACTCTATGTAGTATATAAAGCCCCCCAAGCAGTGGTCAAGGCTCCCCAGTCTTGCCCTCCTTGGAGTTTTCCCTTCTGCTCCCCTGGCTGACTCACTTCCCTCTTCCTATCTTTATGTGGGTTGATTCTCCTAAACTATGTTCCTAAGAAGTTAGCTACCAAGTGTATTCAAGAGCAAGCAGCCTTAGCAAGAGCCTTAGGTTGTTTCAATCTTATCTAGAAAGAAGACAACTAGAGCACACTATGAGGGGTTTCAGCAATACTATTACATCATAACAAGTCCCATAAAGAATACATATGTAACCTTACTCCTAAACACACAACAAGATACTGCAAATCATGGTAAATACAGAAACAACACCTACATGCTGAATATGCCCAGACAGGCCTATCAGGGGTCACAGAAGCAAAATCCACCCCCATATCTTCACACTTCACCCTGAATAAGGAACAATGAATTTGAGTAGTAGAGGATATTGAAAGATCTAGCTCTACTGAATGGAGTCTTGGAAATTCATTCCTGACAAATACACCAGGAAGGATACCGAACAATGGTATTATTGCTAAGTCTGGCTGGAACTTACAAGGCCAAACAATATATTTGCAAGATGTGCCATATGTGTTACCTAATTCATCAGACCAAGAGCAGGATCCACAAACAATTGACCCAGCATTACTACGGATATTGCCGATAGAATCTATCTAGCCACATATATTACTTAGATAACCATTGAAGCTGTAAAACTTACCACATCCCACCATTGCTTGCCACATTCCATCAATCCTGCCACCAGTAAGCACCACTTGCCATCCAGCAACACAACTTATCTCTTTCAAAAAGACAATCATGGCTGCAAACCTGTGTTTCCATCACAACTGAGCCATTGGTACATTTGTTTACATGCACAAACTCAGTGCCCACACCATATATGCCATGGGACACAAGTTTATTTGCCCTTCCAGCAGTGATGATCAGATTGCACTATACACTTGGGTGGAGGAAGATCCAATATTTGTTGACCACCTATCATGCATCACTAGACATTGGCAAGATTGCATCGATGTCCAACTTACCCTCTTGCCCCACTATTACCACTTAGACAATAAGATCCCAAACAAATTCCTATTTCGTATTTCCCTTTATCTAATCTTTTTAACTGCTGTACAGTCATTGATACATCAGTTCCAGTTACAGATAGATTGATGGCTTTGAGTAGATAAATGTCCAGATCATCTCATCCCCAAATACCACTTTCCTACCCTTACATTCACACTAAACAAGGTGTATCTCAGACTCCTTACTTCCTATGACATTCTTAGTATATCTGTAGTGGTTACAGTTCTGTTCTTGCTATAGGAAACTATTGCCCTTAAATACCATTATAAACAATAAGGAGCACTAGCAACATGGCAGAATTGGTTGTCCTAAATGTAACTATCTGGAACTTAAGCTTGCGTCATAATTTATGTGATTGAATTATCGACACACTATGTGATTGGTTGTATGATCACACCTTACAAGCTGATGATTATATTTCCTCCTATTATCATGCTACTATACATGTAAAAACTGAAGGGAGAGAAAGAGAAACCCTTTGGGCTGATTGGCATTGTCAGCACTGCCTAATTATTTACCAATATGCTATAGTATTTGTTGAGACCTACAACAATTTATATATTCAAATGAGAGATTTGGATTCAAAAGAAAATCTGCCAGAAGAAGAAAGACGAACAGATCTTGTAGATTTGTTAGTACCATCATTCCATCCAATTGCTGGAAGGACCATAGCTAAGATCCTTTGTCAATTTACTGAATAAGAGCAATCCCCACAACCAAATCCCAATCCTTCAGAGCACAAAGCTCAAGTTAACAGAGGTACCCTAGTCAATATTACCAATATCATTCCTCAATCCTGAATTAGCTACTAGCCAAGAAATTTCCCCTAGTTCTGTAAAGGCATAGCCATTACCCATATTTCTATCTTAGTACCCACATATCATTAGAGACCAGTACCCCTAAATAGCGTCATACATAATAGGGAGCTCTTGTTCAAACAGGACAGTCATATTACTTTACTCCAGCAACAGCCATAATATCGTCAGACACAAATGGCTGATGCTAATGGAATAGTACAAAAAGTACTAGAGCTTCACAAACAGCAGCAGCTACTTGAACATATCTTACAATTCTTATATACTGAGCTCATGCATCATGTTCGTGAGCAAGGAGACAACAATCAAATTCAATACCATGTAACTGTATGAGTGATTACCCATGGTAGAAACCAAGGAACACCTACAGTGCAATGGCATTGTATTTATTGTCATACAATCTACAGACATGCCTGTCTTTGTAATTGGTATCACAATGACCTATATTTCCGAATTAGGCAGGCTAACTCAATTAGATATGGACTATTCCTCCAAATCAGGGACAGCAAAGGGCTAATGGAAGATTCCAACTGGATTATCCTTGATTGAATGAACAATCAGGGACAATTGTTTTCTGTTCCCTATGGATGACCTGCACCAAAATGTTTGGATGCAGATACTTAATTATTATATATGAAATGGGCATCCTCACTTTAGGTTTACTATCCATGGAGATAAGATTGGTTGTTTGGTAAGTGTTTTCTTAACATTTCTACTAATCTTATCTAGAAAAAAGACACTGCACAACTATTATACCCCACTGTCTTCTTTCTAGACAAAACAACGAAGAACCAACCAAAATAGGTGATCCCCAGACAACATGTCTTGTCTTCATGGGCTAGAACACTTTGCTCAAGGGAAGTACAAGAAGTGTACCCTTGGTGGAGTTGGAGGTAATGGATATAATTCCAAGTAGGAAGGGAAAATCTAGTGTACCAGGAGTCATGGTTTGTTTGCCAATCCTCCACGTAAGTTTACAGATTAGTTGTTAAAGATGGTTTCAGCTAATGGTCTGGTTAGTAAAGGTGATCCTAGGTGTATTACACACCTAATGAGATCAAGATAATGGAAATGGGTTGCCTAGTAACCATGGAAACTTGTACTTGAATAGTATGAAAGGTGGGCGGTTTAGGAACTTGGCCTAGGTTTCACCTAATGCTAATGATTTGTGTGTAGGGAACTGGGAATATTGCGTCCAGAAGTGGTGCTTAGGTAAGCAGAGGCTTGTATCAGGTTGCTTAGTCACTCAGCCAGTTATAGCAAACGTGATCTTGTTGTGTACTAAGAGCTATAATTAAAGATCAAAAGTGTAGACTTAGGCTAATCCCTTGGGATGGTAAGTCTAGGTGAGATAGGGGTAGGAGTCCTATAGGTAGGTTGTCCTAATGAGTCCGAGCAATGGTTTGCTTAGGGGTAGTTGACTTGGTGGTACACTTAGTAGACTCAGAAGGGTTATTATAACTCAATCTTATTGTCTCAACTAAGGAGTAGGCAAGTTTGGCTCAGAGAGGCGAAGTATAGTCCTTATTTGGTACTACAGGTCGCTTAGGTTGCTTACTAATAGGGATCAGATGCCTTTTGTTGCCCAAAAAGGGGTTTCTCCCAAAAAGATAATCTTAGAAACTTGTCCTTTATTTAGGTACAAGTTCTAATAGCCTAGTAGTAGATCTAAACTCCTATTTACTTCGCTCTGGGGTATCCTGCCTTATTAGGTCTTATTAGGTTTCCCAGGGGATCTCTTATCAAATGAGATTATCTGAGGTAGGAGATCTAATTCCCTCTGTAGGCCAAAATACTCCCCTTATATACATAAATACAGGAGGCTGTGCTAGCCAATCAGAGGGCTTGGTGGCTTATAAATTAAGGCACAATTGCTTACTAATGCCAGGCACAAGCTGTCAAACCCAGGCACACTAAGGGAAAGCACTTTGAGCAAAGGAGTCCAAATTTGGAGTGCTCTGCCAAAGAGGCTGGCTATGCTGTGCAGGGCTGTATAGACTAATGGGGACAAGGTCACATGATAGCTAGGGGTCACATGATCACTTCGTCTCACTGGCACTTAGCTAAGTAATCAGATAAATAAAGAGGAATCAAAGAAATAGTATGCTATGTACATATTGAAAGTGTAAGGGTATGACTAGAGAGATTAATAAATATCTCAATAACCAGTAGGTGGAAAAATCTGGAAAAATAGGGGTATATAGCTCATGATAAGAGCTATCATTCCCCATGGTATCAAAGGGTATAGTCCACAGGGAGCTGTGGAAATTCTGTTTCTCAGGTGACTGCTTTGCTATGTGCATGCATAAAACTAGTTTTGTGCAGGTCACTGCCCTATACCACCTCAGCAGGCCCACCTGTATATAATACCTTCTACCCATGTGGGCCTGCCTATATGTAGTATTCCACAAACCCCATATCTGTAAGGACCCACTGTAAGGAACTGAAGTCCCTTGTGGTTGTATCTCATCATTTCACCAACTTTCACATTACTTCTAATCATATTCTAATGAATCCTAGTCCAACCCAATCCAATCCTAGTCCAACCTGATCCAATCCTAGTTCAACCCAATACAATTTAATGCAATCCAACATTTTCTGTCCATTTTCAGATCTCCACACATACAAGACCTATCCGAATCCTTGATTTTCATTCCAATTAATTTTTTTTGGCTTTATTGAGTTTTCGTATCACTTTGACATAGATCTAGACTCTTTTATAGTATTCCGCATAGTTTCTGTTTACTCATAAAGGAATAATGTTTTTTTTCTTTTGCTTTGCCATACTTGATTACCAATTGATATTTCCCTTATTAGAAAGAGTCTTGGGTGTTCCCTTGACTATAAAACCCCTATAGTGCGATGGATAATACATTTTTTGCCCGTGTGCACTAATCACCCATTTCCTTGCTGTGAAACTGTGTCTTTGCAAACCTGATCACTTTTCCACTCATACCTGGCCCTTGTCCTTGGCTGGATCTCTCTCATCAAGTCTGCTCCGGTGACCTGCACAAAACCAGTTTCATGCATGCATATAGCAAAGCAATCACCCAAGAAGTGGAATTTCCACAGCTTCTCATGAACAATACCCTTCTGTATCATAGGGAATGATAGCCCCTATCATGAGCTATATACCCCTATTTTTCCAGATTTTTCCACCTACTGGTTATTGAGATATTCATTAATCTCTCTAGTCATATCCTTATACTTGCAAATATGTACATAGCATACTATTCCCTTGATTCCTTTTTATTTATCTGATTACTTAGCTAAGTGCCAGTAAGACAAAGTGATCATGTGACCCCTAGCTACCATGTGATCTTGTCCCCATTAGTCTGTACAGCCCTGTATAGCATAGCTAGCTTCTTTGGCAGAGCATTCCAAATTTGAACTCCTTTGCTCAAAGTGCCCCTTAGTGTGCTTGGGTTTGACAGCTTGTGCCTTAATTTATAAGCCACCAAGCCCTCTGATTGGCTAGCATAGCCTCCTGTATTTGTGTATATAAAGGAAAGCATTTTGGCCTACAGAGAGAGTCTCATCTGATAAGAGATCCCCTGGAAAACCTAATAAGACCTAATAAGGCAGGGTACCCCAGAGCAAAGTAAATCGGACTTTAGATCTACTACTAGGCTATTAGAACTTGTACCTATGTAAGTAAAGGACAAGTTTCTAAGACTATCGTTTTGGAAGAAACCCCTTTTTGGGCAACAAAAGGCATTTGGTCCCTATTAGTAAGCAACCTAAGTGTCCTGTAGTACCAAATAAGGACTACACTTCGCCTCTCTAAGCCAACTTGCCTACTCCTTAGCTGAGACAATAAGATTGAGTTATAATAACCCTTCTGAGTCTACTAAGTGTAGTACAAATTTAACCACCAACCATTCCCTAAGCCAACCCTTGCTAGGGTTCAATAGGACAAACCTACCTATAGGACTCCTACCCCTATCTCATCTAGACTTACTATCCTAAGGGATTAGCCTAAGTCTACACTTTCCACCTTTAGTTGTAGCTTTCTAGTATACAATAAGACTGAGTTTGCTATAGCTGGCTGAGTGACTAAGCAACCTAACACGACCCTCTGCTTACCTAAGCACTGCTTCTGAATGCAACATTCCCAGAAGTTCCCTACCCACAAATCATTAGCATTAGGTGAAATCTAGATCAAATTCCTAAATCACCCACTTTTCATACTATTCAAGTACAAGTTTCCATGGTTACTAGGCAACCCATTGCCATTATCTTGAGCTCATTAGATGCATAATACACCTAGGATCACCTTTACTAACCAGACCATTAGCTAAAACCATCTTTAACAACCAATCTGTAAACTTATGTGAAGGATTGGCAAACAAACCACGGCTCCTGGTACATTAAATTTCCCCTTCCTACTCAGAATCATATCCATTACCCCTAACTCTGCCAAGGGTAGACTCCTTGTACTTCCCTTGAGCAAAGTGTTCTAGCCTATGGAGACAAGACACATTGTCTGGGGATCATCTAATTTGGTTGGTTCTTTGTCATCTTGTCTAGAAAGAAGACACTGGGTTTTTGGATTCCATCATTGAATGTATATTTCTACTTCCCTTTATCTCTACTTCACTTTCTGGATCATTTTCTCATCATTCTTCCAGATCAGATTCATCTGGGTTAGCCCCTATCTTTCCGGATTGTCCCTGGGATGAACCTATTCATACCCTTCTTTCTTATTTTCTAGTATTCCTCTTACTATTGCAATACAGACAGGACTAGTGTTTTACACCGCCAGACTAGTACACCCCTCCCTATACTCTAATCCATACAAGCCTGCATGTGATGTATATCCCACATCCTCGTATATGCATGGGCCTGCCCAACTAATACTTCCTTTCCAAAACTCCAACCCATGCAGGCCCATATGTGTGGTGTATCCTGCATCCTGCATGCATGGGCAGGCCTGCCTGACTAGTACACCCTTTCCTAGACTTCAACCCATGCAGGCCCACATATATGTATGGTATATCCCACATTCCTCATGCATGTGCAGCCCTGCCTGACTTAATACACCCCTCCCTACAGCATCACAGCAGGCCTACTTGTCTATAATATCTCCTATACATGTGGGCCTGCCTGCATGTAGTATCCTACATTGCCTATGCATGTGTGGGCCTGCCCAACTAGTACACCCCTTCCTATACCACCTCTGCAGGCCCACTCATTCATAATACCTTCAACCCATGTGGGCCCACATGTGTGATATATCCCCCATCTTCCATCCATGTGCAGCCCTGCCTAACTAATATACCCTGCCTACACCACCTCAGCGGGCCCACTTGTCTATAATGCATAATAACATAAATAAACAGTGACTGATAATAATATAAAATAGCCTGCCCAACTAGTACACTCATCTCTACACCATTTCAGTGGGCCCACCATCAATAATACTTTCTACCCCTGCAGGCCCACCTGTGTGATGTATCCCACATCCCCCATGTACATATATGCAGGTCCACCTGACTGCACACCCCTCCCTACTCCACCTCAGCAGGCCCACTCATCTATGTATAGTGCCTCCTACCCATATGGGCCTGCCGGCATGTAGTATTCTGCATCTCCCATGCATGTATGGGCCCCCTCTACTATAGTACACTGCTCCTTACACCACCCTAACAGATGCACTCATCTATAGTATAGTAACTCCAAAACCCCTTTCCATACTAATCCTAATTGTGGTGTGCAAAGCACACCACCAAACAGCATGGGAATTGTGCTTAGCTTTGGTGGAGTTATAAATAGTACATACTCTTGGCTACAGGATCTCCCCCTATGTCATGTGATTTGGTTCACAGGGTGCAGAGATATGACCATTACAAGACAACAATATCATGGAAAGGATTTATTTACTTTTGAACTGAAGGCCAGGATCTTAGTCAAATCATCTAATATTTGCCATTGTTTGTCAGTAAAAACAAATATATACATATAAATAGTATGTCTGTGTTTTAAAAAGTTTACACACCCTATGATATCATGATCTAATTCCTGTTTCTCCTTCAACAAATCACTACCCCCTCTATGTTTAATATTGGCCAATCTGATCAAGCCATTGCCAAGAAAACTTATCTGAGTGCTTCTGCTATATTAAAGCTCCACTGCAAATAATTTTCTACTCTCTTCAATACTGTTGAAGAGTATCTTTTCATACTTTTTTCTGCTGATAGTTATTTTACCTAGTATTTAATTATCTTTGAAACAGCTAAAAATGCTGTCCAAGTGACCAAAACTTCTACAAACATTATCAATTAACTTCTCTTCCAAGAACATCCATTTTTAATCAAAGACAGCTGGTATAAACACTCTGGTATAGCCTCCATGCCTTTAATAACATTTATTAGCCTATTACTAAGTGTTACAATCAGTATATTCTCATACTCCTATGTTCGTTGGACTTGAAATTTTCTACATTTAAACAACAGACAATCTTATCATTATCTTATCCTGGACTCACTCACCCCTATCTCATGCATCACAGTTATTTCATCTCCTCACTTCCATTTCATGCATGAGACTTCTTGTCTTTCCCATTTCACATCTTCATTTCAGATCTATATTTCATTCCTTCACAGAAGCATTTGATCACACTTCTCTTCCATTCCTTAATACATATGTTTCACACATGTTCTGCTTTGTTTCCATTCTGCCACACCATGTATTGGCCTCATGTGTTTCACTTCCATTTCACCCTATACCCTTTCTCCTTTCATACCCAGATCATTAGATACGTCCACAACATGTACATGCCTCCAGTAGGTACTTAAAGGCTTGATGCCTCATCAGAAAATTCCAATCTAGTTCTCTTGATGTTTTCCTCTAAAGCCTCATCTTTATTTGCCTCCAAGTCAAAGGATCTTTTGGCAACCTAAGGGAGCTATCCTCTAGGGTTGTTTCATTAGAACTAGACTTATCTTTTACCCTTACCTTGCCAATCTTGACGCTACCCTCTTCAATGCATCCCCTATAAAGGATTGCTTGCACTTGGAGCTTATGGTAGAGCCAGTGCCGATCACCTTCCACTGATCCTTTCACTCTTTCCCCACTAACTTGGGTCAAGTTGGCCCCTCTAACCCTTTGTATGTGGCTTTGGCAGAAGTAGCTGAGCTGGAATTAGTAAGAGAGTGAATAGCCTCTTCAGCAGAATGGGCAGGCTCACAGGGCATGGAAAGGACTCCACCATCATGATTACTCTCAGCTGCCACAGATTTCTTAAGGCACTTAGAAGTGGACTTACAACCATTTAACTTTTTTTTTCACTCTGAACAAGGAGGGCACCATCAGACAGGTCGTATTCAGGTTAGAATTGGAAGACCTCAATGACTCATCCATCGAGAGAGCATTCCAGCACTCAGCAGCAGATGATCTTTCCATAGATCTGAATGACCTCCTCCTCCACCACTTGGACGTAAACTTATCCATCCACATTTGACCATCACTCCAAGACCTGTGCCACCTGTTTCCCTCTGAAAAAGAACCGCAATTCAGAAAAGTCAGAGAGTTATTACCACTAAGCCCCATCACCCCATCACCCATCACAGAACCTAGCCGCAAAAGAAAAAAATGTGACAAAGAAGTAGTAAGATCGAAGATTAAGAAGCCGGTTAAAAGAAAGAGAATCACAAATTGCCAGATCACACAAGACAGGGCTGGCAACCCTGAATATTCACGAATTAGTTTAAGACCACCCCACTTTCTATGCAAACCCAAATACTACCATACAAAGTAGAGAAACCCCTCTCCCCTCTATGTAACCATGTCATAATGAATCAATCAGATCCTTCAGGATGATACTGTGCCCTGGGAAGATAAGATCATAGCTGTCCTTTAGGAATTCAATGACAGGATAGCAGATATTCAAAATTTAATCAATGAAGTAAACATACTCACATAGAACAACAACTGCCTCACCATGGAAGTAACAGCACTCTTCACAGCCAGGGTAGGAGCTGGTGCAGCAGCACCAGGAACATCAAGATGCATGGAAGTATTTGTAGACTCAGGGGAGTATGATGGGTTAAAAGCAAAATTTGAAAAATGGTCCTAGTTATGTACTTCAATTATGCAACTGCCCCAGCACTTTCCAAGCTATGATGAATGAGATTTTCACTGATATGGAAGATACAGTTGTGGTCTACATTGATGACCTTATGATATTTATAAAGACAAATGACCATGACAAATATGACAAAGTCATATGCAAAGTATTGCGAAGATTAGAAGAAAATGATCTCTTTGTCAAACCTGAAAAGTGTTTTTTCTCAAAGAAGGAAGTAGAGTTCCTTGGCATGATGGTCAGTGTTGATGGGATTAGAATAGACAATTCTAAAATCGAAGCCATCTTGGAATGGCCTAAGCTGAAGAATATCAAAGAAGTCCATAGTTTCCTCGAACTTGCCAACTTCTACTGAAGGTTCATCAAGGACTACGCACAGCACACTCATCCCTTGAATGATGTATTAAAGAAGAAACAATCCTTCAAGTGGAAGGAAGCACAACAAGTCATATTTGACACATTTAAAGAACATTTTACCACAGCACCCATATTGGCATTCCCAGACATTGATTGTCAATTCCACTTAGAAACTGACACCTCCAACTATGCCACTGGGGCTGTGCTATTTATATTAAAAGAAGACAAGTGGCACCCAGTTGCCTTTTCCAGCCATAGTATGATGCCTGCAGAACATAACTACTTCATTGCTGATAAAGAGATGTTGAGCATCATCCAAGCATTGGAGATATGGCGCCACTACCTGGAAGGCTCTCATCACCAGTTTGAGATCTGGAATGACCATACCAACTTATGTAGTCACAGAATCTGAACTGATGCCAAATGTGATGGTGACAATGGCTATTCAGGTTCAACTACCTATTCGTCTACATAAGCCCAGTGCTACCAACATTAAAGCTGACACACTCTCTAGAAGAGAAGACCATGCAGTCAGTATGGAACACGACAATGAAGGAATCACAATGATTCCACCAGAGTGGATACAGACCATCTCAGTCACAATCCATGATGAAGGCAAACAAATTCTACATTCAATTAAGAAGTTACACATGCTCAAAGAGAGTGAAATTAAGAAACTATACAAGAAGCACAGAGTATGCTGTGCTGACAAAGTATTATGCAACCAAAAAGGAAAATTTTTCATCCCTAATAACGAATCCATTCCCTTATCTATTATGAAATCATGCCATGACTCCCCAGTCACTGGTCACTCTGGTTATGAAAAGACCATAGAACTTCTCAGGAGAAGCTACTGGTGACCCAACATGACTGTTTATGTCAAAGATTATGTTGCTTAATGCAATTGCTGTGCACACATGAAAAGAGGTAACCATGTCCCAGCAGGCACATTAATCTCACTTCCTATTCCAGAAGGTCCCTGGTAGGACATCTCTGCTGACTTCACTACTGATCTTCCCTCCTCTGGTGGCCTTGACTCCATCCTCATTGTTGTCAATCAGTTCTCTAAAGAAACTGTATTTATCCCGTGCAACAAAACAGTCACAGTGTTGAAAACCGCTAAATTATATCTTTATCATGTTTGGAAGAACCATGGTCTCCCTCATTCAATTGTATCGGACTGCAGACCACAGTTCACTTTCCAGGTTATGCAAAATGTTTGCATTCACCTCAGAATTAAGTCTAAATTATCTATTGCACACCACCCACAGACAGATGGGCAAACAGAGCACATGAATCAGGATCTCCAGCAGTATCTCCACATATTCTGCACTGAGAAGCAAAAAGAATGGTCAGACTGGCTTCCGATTACTCAATTTTCTTATAACTCGAAGATCTCAGTATCTTCAAAGAAAACCCCATTCAAAGTCACACATTTGTATGTCCCCTATATGGGTGTGGAGCAATGTGTCTCCAAAGCACCAGCTGCTATAGAGTTTGCTGATTTGATAAGCAATTTGGAGGAAACTAGAAATAGTCTAAAGGCATCCCAAGAGCATATGAAAGCTCAAGCGGACAAACACTGGTCTGAAGCTCTACAGTATAAGGTCAGAGATACAGTGGCTCAAGTAAGTGTCCCAATGTTTGCATGTTTTCCACTAAAGTCAATATTTCCCAACACCTCATAACCTGAGCTCTAATATATGAGTATATCAAATAACATACCTACCCTTGGCTTGCTATGGATGCCAAGGTGAAGTGATTTGGATACAATCTGATAGAATGGCAGTTATTTCAAAATGACATGTCATTGGGACACTTACAGTGGCTCAAATAAATGTCCCAATGTTTGCATGTTTTCCACTAAACTCAATATTTCCCAACACCTCCTAATCTGGGCCCTAACATATGAATATATCAAATAATGTACCTACCCATGGCTTGCTATTGATCTCAAGGTGAAGCAATTTGGATACAATCTGATGGAATGGCAGTCATTTCAAAATGACATGTCATTGGGACACTTATTTGACCCTGTATTTGACAATCATTATATCATATGTAACATGGGTATTTGACAGCTATTGATGGTTTCTATATTACCAAGCTATGTAATTATGTAAGTGACATAATTCCAAGCAATATAAATATCCTGTGTCCCACTTCAATTGACCTCACCACATCATAAAGTCCATTCCTACCTCTATTAGAGCTAATATTATTGTTTTTCCTGAATCTGATCTCTCTACTAGACAGATTGCACCTAAGATGGATATAGGGAAGTCCACTATGGCTAGAGTCATCAAGAAGATCTGTTAGAAGAGCAGAATATTAAGTTAGGATGTTTTTCCAAGCTTACTTCTCTTAACAAGAGAAGAATTGTTTCTAGTATTACCTTTGAAAAGACTAACAATGTAGTCCAAGCCATCCATCTCATCAATCCTGTCCTGTACTCTTCTATCTATGCCCAAGTTTTGCAATGTTCTCAAAACTGTATTTTTAAAGGCTGTGGTCAAGAAAAAGATGCTTTTCTTGTTTATCAAGTATAAAAAGAAATGGCTAGACTTTGCTTTCAAGTACAAGGACTGGACTGTGGAGGGCTGGACCAGAGTTATTTAGTCAGATGAGACAAAAATCAATAAGATTGGATCACATGGAAGGATATATGTGTGGAAAAAAAGAAGTAAGCCTTTATGAGATAAGAAGGTGTAGGGAATAATGAAGTTTGGAGAAGGTTCCTTAATGGTTTGAGCATGCATGGGCTGGAATGGAGTGGGGATACTTGCACAGGTGAAGAGAAGAATATATGCTGAGCAGTATGTGTCCATTCTAGAGAACACTTTGCTTTCTAGCATGAAAAAGTTGAAATTTCTAAGTAGAGCATTATTTTGCAATAGGATAATGATTTAAATACTCATCCAAAAGGGCTGAAAAGTGGTTCAAATCTCAACTCTGACAACAGTGGACTTCCCTATATGCACTCTGTCTAGTAGAAAGATCAGATTCAGGAAAAACAATGATATTAGCTCTAATAGGGGTAGAAATGGACTTTATGATGTGGTGAGGTCGATTGAAGTGGGACACAGGATATTTATATTGCTTGGAATTATGTCACTTATATAATTACATAGCTTGGTAATATAAAAACCATATCAATAGCTGTCAAATACCCATGTTACATATGATATAATGATTGTCAAATACAGGGTCAAATAAGTGTTCCAATTACATGTCATTTTGAAATGACTGCCATTCTATCAGATTGTATCCAAATCACTTCACCTTGGCATCCATAGCAAGCCAAGGGTAGGTATTTTATTTGATATACTAGAGCCCAAGTTATGAGGTGTTCGGAAATATTGACTTTAGTGGAAAACATGCAAACATTGGGACATTTATTTGAGCCACTGTAAGATCTGGTTAGTTACAGATAACCTGCACTTGACACATCAATCCAAGAAGTCAGAACGGTGATTAAGCCCCTTCCCTATTCTAGAGCTCATGGGTCCCAATGTAGTTAAGCTTAGACTTCCTAGGGAAATGAAAATCCATAACATTGTAAACATCTCTCACGTCAAACCTTACAAGGAATGGTTGCCTGGTCAACTTGTCATCCAGCCC
Organism: Hortiboletus rubellus; assembly: GCA_038092815.1. Taxonomy (NCBI): domain Eukaryota; kingdom Fungi; phylum Basidiomycota; class Agaricomycetes; order Boletales; family Boletaceae; genus Hortiboletus; species Hortiboletus rubellus. The sequence goes on from JBBPRB010000079.1 coordinate 14,289, forward strand.
AGCCTGGTTGATATCACTGAAGACCTTGACAAAGTTCATGAAGTAGATTATTTGGTTGATTTCCAATTGAAGGGACACTGCCTCGAATACCTGGTGTATTGAAAAGGCTTTGAAGAAACAGATCGTACATAGGAACCACTCAGGAATCTTTTTGGTGCTCAGGATGCCATCTGCAAATTCCACATTCTCCATCTAAATATCCCACAAAAATTGTCCATGATCTTTGCCCAGTTCAAGAAGTTATTTAACTCATACATAAATTATACCAAATGCAGGTCACCACTCTTGAATCGCCTGGAAGTCGATCCCTAGAAGGGGGGTAGTGTTACAATCAGTATATTCTCATACCCCTATGTTCATTGGACTTAATGTTTTCTATGTTTAAACAACAGACAATTTTATCATTATCTTATCCTGTACTCTCTCACCCCTATCTTGTGCATCATAGTCGTCTCACCTCCTCATGTTATGTGAAGCGTACACAAAGAAATACTCGAAGGGTTCGTACTTCTCAGGAGGTACTCTTGAAGAGACTCAACATCTGAGCAAGCTATGAATGGTCAAGGTTATAAAGAGTTCGAGGGACAATGGTTGAGGACGAGGGTTACTAAGGACAAGGATCTCTGTCAATCGGACTAGAGGACACAAGAGTATGCTTGGATTGCATAGAATGAGTGTGAAGAATTATTGTACATGTGGTCAACTATAAGTACTAGAGGACGCATCATCAAAGAACACTGAGGAAGGCAATAGAATGCTGATGTAAAGTGACATGTCATCCATAGCAATAAAGGGAAAAGATAAGAACTATGAGACCGATATGAGAGAATTTGCGAAGGAGATTGCTGTCCGAAGAACAAGGAAGAAAGTGAATGAAGGAATCAAAGAAGAACAAATGTAGAAGTAATCGGAGAAATAAGAAGTAAACCACAATCCCATACTATTCGCAATAGACCTAAGAAAAGGTGTACTCATTGTGGAAAATAAAAAAGATAAAGGTGATGGGAAAGGAGAAAAATCATAACACCTCACTTCCATTTCATGCACGAGACTTCTTGTCTTCCCTACTTCACATTATGTTTCACATCTCTATTTCAGATCTATGTTTCTTCACAGAAGTGTTTGATCACGCTTCTCTTCTATTCCTTAATATATATATTTTACACATGTTCTGCTTTATTTCCATTCTGCCACATTGTGTGTTGGCCTCATGTGTTTCACTTCTGTTTCACCCTATGCCCTTTCTCCTTTTGTACCTGAATCATTAGATATGTCCACAACATGTACATACCTCCAGTAGGTACTTAAAGGCTTGATGCCCCACCAAAGAACTCCAGTCTAGTTCTCTTGGTGTTTTCTCCTAAGTACTATAAGAAGGACTCTATTGGCCTAACAAGCCTTATCTCTATTCACCTCTGAGTCAAAGGATCTTTTGATAACCTAAGGAAGCTACACTCTAGGGTTGTTTCACTAAGTCACTTACCAGCCCTTTTCTATGTCTATCTAAGGCTATCTGACAATAGGAAATGTAGTGGGGTCACATTAGATCATATAATCTTCTTCCAGTTAATCAAATTCTAATCCTTGTGATCACATGCCAAGCTTTACATCAGAATAGCAGAGAGAAGGAGATATTTAGACTGCACCACATCTTTTATACCAGCATTTTTCAAGTACAAACAGGTGTAATTGGTAGAGGGGATAATTGACAATGTTTGTAGAAGTTTTGGTCGCTTGAACAGCATTTTCAGCTGTTCCAAAGATAATTAAATACTAGGTAAAAGGAATGTTAGCAGAAAAAAGTATGAAAAGATACTCTTCAACAGCATTGAAGAGGGTAGAAAACTATTTGTAGGGGAGGATTAATATAGCAGAAGCACTCAGACAAGTTTTCTTGGCAATGGCTTGATCAGATTGGCCAACATTAAGCATAGAGAGGATAGTGCTTTGTTGAAGGAGAGACAGGGATTAGATTATGATATCATAGGGTGTGTGAACTTTTTAAAACTCAGACATACTATTTATATGTATATATTTGTTTGTACTGACAAGCAATAGCAAATATTATATGATTTGACCAAGATCCTAGCCTTTAACGCAAAAGTGAAAAAACCCTTTTCATAATATTACTGTCTTGTGATGGTCATATCTCTGCACCCTGTGAACCAAATCACATGACATATGGGGAAATCTTGTAGCCAAGAGTATGTACTATTTATAACTCCACCAAAGCTAAGTGCAATTCCCACACTATTTGGTGGTGTGCTTTGCGCACCACTTTTAGGATTAGTATGGAAAGAGTTTTTGGAGTCATTGTACCCATGGCCAATTCACATTGATGGGCCCACCCACCTCTATATATACTTGGAGACCTGCATGCTCTGCAGGCCCACTCATCCATAAAACCCCTGGCTCATATGTCCCTGCTAGTGCTGTACCAGCCTGGCCTAAAGCCATGAAGCTGGCTGAGCCAAGCTTTCACAGGCCAGGCCAAGCCAGGCCGTCATAGGGGCTTGAGTGGGGCCCAAGGCTTGGCCTGTGGTTTTGTGAAGCCTAGACCTGGCTGAGCCGAGCTGTCAAAGCCCCAAAAGCCTGATTTTAGTAGCTGATGTCATCTAGCTAAATCTGATTGCCTATAAAAGGTGTGTTGACATAAATTTTAAAGTTTTATATTCTACTATTCTCTGCCAATCCAATGGCTCACTTACTACAACTGCTGCCAGTCCGTTGGATGCACGATGAAGCAGAAGAACAGCCTCACTGCCCAAAATGAGTGGCAGCCCCCTCGGTGCGCGTGACATGTGCTGATAATGCTGCTGAGTTGGAGCTTTTTTCCCACTGGCAAGCAAAAGCAGCAATGGTGCCAATGCAGCCTCCTCCGCAAGGTGAAAAACGGAAAGCCATTGAGGTTGAGACCCCCTCAAGCACCAATTATGAGTCGGACCCAGAGAGCTGACCCAAAAAAAGGGTTTTGAAAGGTAAGTGTTTCACATTTTTTCAATGACTGTTTGATATTTATACTGTGACTAATAGGAAAAGGTTATGCTGCTGCTCCACCCGCAAGTCTGCCACAGCAGTCAGACATAGTCAACACCAACACTGCGTCTGACAGCAGCCTCCTTCCAAATGTTCAAGTCGCCGATGTGGATGGGCCCACCAAGAAGGCATGAGGTGACTGCACTCAAGACATTGACACGTTTTTCTCCCCACCGTACTTGAAGAATGACAAAAAGTATAGAGGTTGTAACGCTTGCTTATATGTTTCACACTTTTAGGTGTTGTTCTTTTGTGCTTAGAATTCCATTATTCCCATAGTAAGCTACAGAAGAAATCAGTAGCAATTATCAATGAAGCCACGACACTGCAGCACCACCAGCAAGCCAACCATCCGGTCGAGTATCGAAAATGGGCAGCCGACAATGATTTTGTATCTATGCTGCCTGACGATGCTAAGCGATGCCGTAAGATGGCTCGTGAATCAGCCAGATCATCTGGCAAATCTGAGCTTGGCAGGCAATCCTCACTTGATACCCATTTAGTAGCCAAGGAGCAGGTTGTCCATTATTCTAATTCCGCCTTGTGGGACACTGTCATCTGCTGGATTATTGAGACCGATCAGGTGAGTGTAGCAATACTGATACCGACACATGATTGTACTGATCACACACAAATATAGTCCATCTCTGCTTTGGAACATCAATCATTCCAGAATATGCTATACATTGTCTCCCATGCCACGAATGGAATCAACATACCCAGTCACAAGATTGTGCGTCAAGCAATCATTGACCTTTTCCACAAAAATATCAAAAGCCTTTGTCAAACGTTTTCAGTGAGTGCTACGAGTTACATTATCAAATTTTGCTACCAATACCCTATCAACAGAGTGAGGTCATTCAAGGGCACATCAACTTGACATGTGATGCTTGGCAGGCATCAAATGTTGACGCTTACTTTGCGATCACTGCCTCATGGATTGAAGAATGGTTACTGCACATATGGTCCCTTCAAACCAGGCTTCTGGGCTTTGTCCAGGTCAATCATGCCTATGATGGAGTTCACCTCAGACAAGCCCTCCACAAGGTAATGAAGCATGCTGGGGTATCACACAAGGTATGGAATGATATAGTATTTACTTGCATGTTGTACTAATGGATTTTATTAGATTAGCTATGTAACCAGCGACAATGCAAGCAATAATGACACAATGATGGAGGAGTTTGGGCAGCACATCTCTGCTGAAACAGGTCAGATGTTCGATGTAAAAAAACATTGATTATGGTAAGCTATCCATATCTTAACGCAACTGGTCTAACATCTTGCCATCACAGTTGCATGGCCCATGTAATCAACCTCGTCACCCAAGCATTTATGGGGACTGTCAGCACCTCTAAACATTACAACCCTGCCTCCCCTGAGGCAGACCTGGTTTCTACAAGTGACGAAAATGATCATGATGTGATGGGCATCATTCATGCCATCACTGTCAAGGTAAGTGAAACAGATCTCAAATATTCTGTTTTACAATATCTTACAGGCCTGATCGTTGGCGAGATGGAAAGAAATGTTTAAAAGCATCCAGACTCGTAACCACCCATTGCAACTGCTGCTTGACATGAAGGTGCGGTGATCATCTACGTTTGTTATGCTTCGTCATGCACTGGACCTGAAGAAGGTAAGAGATCTGGTCCATCCAATGTTCAGATGCACTAACCAATTTTAGGAGGTGAATACTTTTGTTATGCGGCTGAATTCACAGGAGCGGGACAGTAAGAAATGCTGCAAGTTATATGAGCTACAGTTGAATGACGCTGAGTGGGAATGCGTCCACCATATCTTGACATTACTGGCAGTATTTACAATCTTACTGTGGTTGGTCATAGAGATGCTCATTCCCACTCCTAAAGTATGCTGAGAATGCCCAACATGCATTCTCAAGTGAGCATGGCCCCACTCTCCACACTACTTTGCCAGCACTGGAAGCACTTCATAAAGTATGGTCAGCACAGGCAAGGAGCAAGAAGTACAGCAAGTTCAATGACGCACTTGAAGCTGGACTGAGGAAGATATCAACTTATTACAACCGTATGTCGGTGTCCGATGCGTACATCATTGCTATGAGTGAGTATCCAATTGTTCTATTTGTTATGTGTCTAATAAACAATTGTAGTACTTGATCCGAATCAGAAATTGAACTACATCCATACAAATTGGGGCGAAGCACTCTACACTGACGCAATGTGTCATGCCAAAACCATTGTACATCGTCATCAATTAACTATAGTAGGATAACTGGTTAACACATAGAAGTATGAGGAATGCTACCATGCCATGTATGTCAATGGTAGGCCACTGCAGGCTATGAATTGGACATGTCCCATTACATGCCAAAACCCCAAGGTTCGAGCGCTGTTGAATGAGCTGATGGACAATGATGACAGTGACAGCGAAAGTGAACCAGCAACTACCAGTGAGAGCTGGCAATGGGAAGACCTTTCGAGGCCATGGCTGCATGGTTTTCACCAATACCTCAACACACAAGACATCCTTGGCGACCTTTCGATCATCCAATGGTGGGGCATCAATTCTGTACAGTATCCAGTCTGGGGCTCACATGCGACTTCCTGTCCATTATGTCAAGCTCTGTTTCATCTGAGTGTGTGTTCTCATTGGCAGGCATTACCATTAGCAAGCACCGTAACAGTCTCAAGGCTGACATTGTCGAGGCACTTCAATTCCACAAGTGCACATTAAAATCAAATTTATTGTTTTGACAAGAACTGTCTGTGTTGGTGGAGACTACTCAAGAGGGGGCCAAATCAGATGATGATGATGAAAATACAGGTGATGAGGATTGGGAGAATTGAGACTCCCCTGTAGTAGCTCAGTAGTAATGGTTGTGTGATGCCCGGCTGTACTGCATCCAATGCAATGTTTTAGATTCAACAAGCTGGGGCTTTCAGGCCAGGCTGGGCCCTTGTTAGGGGCTTTAAGGGGCTCAAGGCCTGGCCTGTGATTTATTTAGGCCTGAGCCCCCCTAAGCTGGGCCCCAGCTGGGGCTTTCAGGCCAAGCCGGGCCAGCATAGCACTAGTCCCTACAGGCCCGCTTATGCAATACAACCTTTCTCTATCTTGCATGTGCAGGCCCACTTGAGCATAATATGTATATTCCACCCAATGTAACCTACATGGACCCACCCCTTGGTTTCTGCCACTGGCCCAATATTCCCCCAGGCCTTTCCGAGTGTGGTCTAAGTATATCAGTCCCTATGAACTATCTCTGCTAGTTGAGCAGGCCCTCCCTCTTGTGTGTAGCCAATTGTTCTGCAGGCCCATCCCATTGAATTGTAATAATATCTCCCACCTCATAGGTGGGCCTGCCCACTTATATATATTCAGTGGCTGGGCCCATGGCAGGCTGGCCATGTATATGGTGAAAATGTCAAGGCAGGGTGGTTGTCTGCATTGGAAAATGTAACTACATGGGCTCTTCTTGCTTCAAAAGCACGTTGGACTTTGGCCTGTCTCTCTCATTTTGTTGGGCAGGTCATGGCTCTTGAAGTTCTACTCTCCATTCCATCTCCCTCAAAAGTGAATAATTACATAAACATAGGTGATTTGTAAAAATGCAGAATTATGCTAGTTTTTCCATATTTCCTTCTAGAGTTTTAATCTGGGGGTAGCCGGCGCGCATCTGCGCCGGCTACAGATGTGCTGCCCTTGAGTGACGGACACTGTACAGTGTCCCCTTTTATGATGGCTGTGTGGGACATCACACTGCACTGCCAAATGCCGGTTGGCTACATATTTTCATTGTGTTTTCACACCGGCTGACATTACTGTAGCTGTGCAGCAGAGTCATCCGCCCGCTCAAGTTTGGACGATGGGCTCCAGTGTTTAACAACTGGAAGGATAGTAATGTGAGTAGTATTTGATGGTCTTGAGTCTAATGTGTGTTTGTCCTGTAAGTGGACAATACCAGACAAAGACTCGCCCACCTGCGTTTGTTGCATGGTGTATAACACTGCACATCAAAAATTGCTCATAGTGTAGTGGTTCACGCTGGGACGCCTGGGGAAAGCTAGGCCTTTGGCGAAGGACATGTTTTCGTCTCCCATTTCGCTGGAATAAAACAACACAATGCAGGTAAGGTGAGGATTCAGTGATTGACGGAGAACCATCCTTTGGGACCTATTGTACAGATCTTGTGATTGCAGAACAAGGCGCTTCTGTGATTGCAGTACTACATATCGGACTATCCATGCAATGGTGTGTTGGAGTGACTGCTCAAGCAAATGCACGAGCGCATGGCCAACTACATCACCAGGCTGCAAGGAACCATTGCCAAGTTCAGAACATGTGGCTCTGGCCAAAGGTTTCAATGCGAGACGAAGGCAGAGGCAGTCTTTCCTAATGTTCCCATCCCACAACACGTCTCCCATCGGCAGTGAGTACCCTAGTCTTGGATCTCTCCTTTTCACCCTTCCTCACCCACCATCTCACTAGATCACCCCATTGAAAAAGGCAGCATCGATATCTCGACGACGAAATGGCATCCTCCCGCCTGCTGCTATCAAGGAGATTAGCACGGCCCACGCAGCCCTCAAAAGAGATATTGACAAAGAACCTCCCCCTTTTCAATGCTGCCAGCATCAGCCTCAGGTCCCATCCTCCATCCCCACATTTATATGGGCTGCAATGGAATACTGGCTATGAAAGCAGTGTATAAGATACATTTCACCATAATGAAAACAACAGTGAATGAAGGAGGTTGCATGAGCGCCAGGTGGTGGACGATGGTCACCGAATGAAGACTCCCTGTCGTCAAACGGAATGTGGCTCAGAATGATCACCGACTGAACGTGCTATGGAGGGCTCCACGTCCATTATCGGTCATCATAGTGGCATGAAGGGGTACGAGGGCCTGTGGAGCACAGCTTCATCCATAAGACCAACACAAAAAGAATTGGCCCGTCCATCTCCCTCTACTCCAGTTTCTGATGTCTCTCATTGAATCGTGACAGCAGCCACATCACAAAAAATGCAAAAACGTGAGATAGCCTGATGTGGCTGAGATTCCCTGACAGCACGTGAGAAAAGTTAGTTGCAACTGGTTGCTTATGTCAGGAGCCATCCCGAATCTGTAAGCTTCGGCACACCTCCGTGTATTGCGATCTCATACTCCCTTGTGGTCGTTCAAGTTCTGATAATATAAGATATTGCATTCTCACAAATCGTGTGAAGGGCAAATGCGCCCATGACCGCATTGTAACTACAATGAACCATATCCCTCCTGAGCTCATATTTCTTCATCAAGTTCCTCTCCTTTGTCTGCAATGATAATGTTGTCCTCTTCGCCCTCACTCGTGTCTGACTCAGGATTCATAATTACCTCTCCTTCTTCACCTATCCCATCATCCTTCTCAATTCCAATCTCCCCCTCAGGTTCATCTGCCAATTCAAGGTTATTACTGACATCTTCGTCACCCAATGGTGGATTACATCCCTCACGCTGCAAAAATTCGTTCCACTCTCAGATGATATTATGGCCAATGCCTCCCCCTCGAAAGCGCATAAACATATCCCTATCCACAAAACTAGAGAAAGATTAGTATATGTAGCACATGTGAAAACAAGCCTACATGTTAACATAATAAAAACACCAATCCTTGTTCAGCTCGATCGTCTCCAGTTCTTGCCATACAAATGACGGTTCTAATAGTTCATCTGTGAGACCCCATCTGAATGCAGGGATTAGGTGGACGCCATGGATGACCAATTCTGGGCCAACAAAGCTGAAAGCATCTGCCAGGTTTCCTTTGTTGAAAAATTGAAGCTGGGGTAATCACTTGGCACCCCATCCGGAGTTGAAGTTTGAATCGCATTGGAACCAGTGCACAAATAGAACATCCATCCGTTCTGGCTTGGAATACAGAGACGCGATGTCGTTGCAGTGCTGTACCATGGCATGGAAGATGAAGCAAACGCAAGCATACCAATACGGATGTACGCGTTCATCCTCTTGCAACAATAACATGACATCGGGGTGGGAACGTGGGTTGATTGAATCTTGGTCATGCCACAAGTCATATATTGTGTAATTAATCCATAGATATGCATGTTCGTAGATCTTGTTGTCCAGGATAATTACACAGCGGCGGTCCTCGTCATTGAAATCATATTCGTCGCCGTTGTAAATGAAGTCCCATAGATGAGCTAGCATATGATCCTTGAGGCGCGGAAGAAAGTCCTGCTCCAAGGGAGTAAGTAAGTCAATCATGCTGCAAAATGAATTTAACAAAGTGGAACGCACGTTCACGGCGGGGTTGTCTCTGTGCTCACTCAACCATTCTGTGAGGTTGTGGCTCTGCTGTGTAGATGCAGTGATATAGTGGTGATCTGTGGGGGATGTACGGAGAGGGGGGGGACGATTTGGGTGCAACAAAGCTTCTGCAGCTAGGAGCAAATCCCTGGCACTGTCCACCTTCGCGACGAACTGTTCTATCACCTCTTGATTGGCAAGGCTGATGTCCCGTATGTTCTTTTTTTTCCCTGAGCAAGGAAACCGATGTTTTGCATGTCAGTGCTCAAGTTCTCCTTGTACTATAGAATCAGTACTTGTTGTGCAATACGAGAGAAGGAATACCATACCATTTGAGTAGAATAGCTATCTGTCATTCCGTACTGACGAATTGTATCTGGATAGTCGGCCAAAGCATGATATTTATAAGTCGAAAGGTTAAGCCTTTTAATCTTGAGCACAGATGTTTCCACATCCTGTTGCACGCTGAGGGTCCTTGGTGATGAGCACTGCATGTCTTCGAGCACGAGAAGTGGATTCTTGAGGCAATTCAGTGGTTTGGTAAGCAGAGCATGTCGTTGCCTGGAATTTCCATACAGAGTAACTGAGGTGAGCGATTGTGTTATCAAAGAACAAAAGTGTATTGTCCATATGTAGTCGAAGCATGCTGAAACTGTGCCAAGTCACCAAGTCGAAGAGAAGGTCTAGGACAACCTCATTATATGGAGAAGGTAGCAGTCCCTCAAAAACGGGAATTGCGCACTATGAGTGTATTTTTAGCCTATGAGAATGATGTGTGCAACCACTTACCTGAAGTAAATCTTCAAAATCCCTTGCTGCAAGCCGCTTCATCACCAATACGTTCTTGTGGAACCTTCAGATTGTTCCTCGTCCGAATGTTCCAACTTTTCGATACCTGTCAACCTTGTTATATATTATTTCTCAATAGATTGACTCAGACAACTTACCTCTAATTCAGTTCCTGTACTGCATTCCCTCCATGGGCATACAAGATACACATCAAATGCGTAAATATTGCTTTCCATACTCCAAGTTCAAACTCATGGAGTAGGTCAACAATGAACAAAAGGAAAAAATTAAAAAGGGCGTCCCTAGTGGAGAGATGCTCGGAAAATGCATTCTAGTGGGAGTAGAAGTGAGCAGTAACATCAGAATACCACCAAATCTTATCACTCACCTGGGTTGGAACCAAGGATTGTTCTTTAAGTAAGTCACTGACTTTCTTGCTTGACACCTTCTTACCATGCTTGAACATCAGTTGGCGCGCTCTGTCAATCAGTGCTTGGTATGCCTTGTCATTCATTCGAATCTCTGTTTTGCATGTTAGCAGGTCTGACAATTTCCCCATCTGGGGGACATCAGCCTTCTTGACGAGACATCGGAGACAGGAACATTCCCCAAGGAATTTGGTACATGATAACAAATCTCTGGGCAGGGAATTGATTTCTTTGTGCGCGTCAAGCATGCGTGGGGAGGTGTATGCTTCCAAGTAAATGCGGACATTACGTCCATCTGTGGCAGTTCAAAAATGCTTGTAAGGAGTTATGTGAAACATGGAGAAGACACTGTCAGTGAAGACAGATTTCATAATGGCAACGATCGACTGGTGGATGACGTTTTTGATTCGAAGGGAGGGAATAGTTGGGTCAGTTTCAGAGGTATACTTGAACCCTTCTTTGATGAGCAGGAAGTCAAATGAACTCTGAATCCAGCTGTGTTGGGACCGGAAAGGATTTAAGTCATCTTCAATGTACCTCTTGATGAGAGTACATTCATGATCTACTGAGAATGCCAGATTCTCGGATGGATTGAACAGTGGATCCTGTATATAGTGTCTCCATAGCCGATTCATCTCCTCCTTGGTCTTCGCTTTCGAGCCTGAAAAATACCAGCAGGTAAGCAGGCCGGCGGTGGGGCTACTGAATGCTGAAAATAATGTTTCACGAGTTATACACCATAGGCGGGATGATGTTTGTAAGGGGAGAAGAGGGAAGCGAGCCTTGAACCTGTGTTGGAGCATCAACAACACCAAGATCTGAGTGCGGCTCAAATGTCAGGCGATTTGGAAAGACCTTGAAGAGCCCAGAGGAATCTGGGTCCGTCTAAAACTGGTCGGGAGGAGAAAAGGGTCGAGAGGGTCCAGATGAAGGCGACAAAGGAATGGGCACAGGTGGAGCATGGCGGAGACCCGAGAGCTCATCAGGCAGGTATTCAATGTAGTGCGCAGGGAGTCTAATATGCCGCCCTGAGCGACCCGAGATGACTGGATCAAGTGAAATCAGAGGTTCCTGTATTATCGGATAGTTAGTCAATAATCCGACCACATGAAGCATATTATAATACATACCTCGAATTGAATGTCGGCGTGTTCTATCTCGACAGGAGTTATGAACCTTGAGTTTCTGGCATGGTGAGGCTCCAGAGAATTGCTAGGTGTTTGAGCCCGCTTCCGTTTTTTGAACTTACCATTGCTCCTGTGCTGACGGTAGATGTCAGCCATTAATGCTTTTCTTGCTGGGCATCTGGCCTCGTGGCCTCTCAAAGACCGTTGTGTGTCGAATGACCGTGCACACCCGATGCACATCAGGTCGTCCATGGGGTTGCAAATGAAGGGGGAAGGAGGGAATAAAGCTATTGAATTGGACTCCAAAGCTAAGTACACGCATTGTAGACAGAAAGTAGCTATGGATACATCCTAGAAAGTGTGGATGAGTTGCACATGTTTGATCATAACGAATGAAACTCACACATGTTATGGTGGATCAACACAAAGATGTCACGTTGTCTTCTTTATAGATAGGATCAGTAGAAACGCTGAGAAACGCTTACCAGACAACCAATCTTATCTCCATGGATAGTAAACCTTTAGCGAGGTGAAGAGGAAACTCTTCCCTGGTCGAGTTGGTACTAGAAACAAGTAACAAGCTCGTAGAAAGGGGTTGACTATCAGGCACATGGTTCGTTCGTCAATCGTCAACGAGGTTGAGGGTGATTGGGGATTCAGTAACACATTGAGGGTCTGGGTTTCTGTTGGAGTGGTGTATGAAATGTACTAAAGTTAGTTGGGAAATAGTCTAGACAACTCTTGGGTTGCTAGGAGGATACTCTGTAGTGACTAGGGTTACTTCCCTAAGATGTGCTCTCAATGACTTCCAATTAGCTCCTGTTGATTAGGAATACTTAATTGGGTAGATAGCGTAAACACGCTTTACTCTCGCTACTAATTCACACATGTCTCTTAGTTACACAGAACAGTCTTTTCTAAACTGATTCTATTAAGCACTAAGGAGTTGGCAATCAGCTTATATGCTCAACTCGACCCCTTTCCCAAGGTACTAATGAACTATTAGGTCTCCCTACTAGCTGAGACAAAGAGAAGTCGGAATATACATACCTGAAGGCGATTGACAAGCACACTTTTCTGTTGTGTTCTGCAGCTTGGAAGTAGTACAACTTGGTCGAATTTCAATTGTCTGAAATGTCAATACAAATAAGACAATAAAGAGAAAGCAATGTTGGTACTTACCAGCGGTCCAGGAACTTCGGGTGTGTATGTAACATAGTAGACTTCTGGATATTTGAGGGGGAGCTCTAGAGATATTTTGTTCTCCAAAAACGTTGGGAGTACAGTGTTGTTCACCATCAAGAGCCAGAGTAAAGGTGAAAAATGTGACTGTGGTGAGGGGAATAAGGAAGTGTGACTCAAGCATGGACATCTGGATAGTCGCATGGTCATGGATGGACCATGGTGACTCATTCCGAGATGATAATGGTAGCAATCACCTGAGTGAGAGTCGGACACACTCAGGCTGGACCCATAAATGGCAGTTTCCCACACTGATTAGATCAAAGGCAGCGGGATCTGAAAATCGCATCCTACTTCTCACCCTTTCCATTACCCCCTGATGAGTTCCTATAAACGCATTTCTTCTCCCTCCAAATCTCATGATAATAGGCTGTCGAAACGCGTCAGGATGACCCTAAAAAACGTGTCAAATAAGTCAAAGAGGGATAAAAAACGCAACAGGAAGTATGTTTTTGTTACCAACTATTATGTCCGAGGTTAATCTCATTAGATATCATGCGTCTGACAGTGAGGACGGGTCAGACCCTGAGTTGGATGTCGAACTCGGGGTTTCCCTTAAAGACATAAAGGGTGCCAGATGCACCATTGCACGCTGCTGCAACATGTTCTGCAATGTCAACAAGGCACTGCATCTTGTGATGCTCTCCAAGCAACAAGAGCAGGGGGAGAGTAAAGACAAAGACGAAGACGGGTGCCGTGCTAGGAAGAAAGCCCTTGACTCCATGTGAGTGTTTTCGCTCACATGCTGTCTTCTTTCTAGACAAGACAACGAAGAACCAACCAAAAATAGGTGATCCCCAGACAACGTGTCTTGTCTCCATAGGCTAGAACACTTTGCTCAAGGGAAGTACAAGAAGTGTACCCTTGGCAGAGTTAGAGGTAATGGACATGATTCTGAGTAGGAGGGGAAATTCTAGTGTACCAGGTGCTGTGGTTTGTTCACCAATCCTCCATGTAAGTTTACAGATTGGTTGTTAAAGATGGTTTCAGCTAATGGTCTGGTTAGTAAAGGTGATCCTAGGTGTATTATGCACCTAATGAGCTCAAGATAATGGCAATGGGTTGCCTAGTAATCATGGAAACTTGTACTTGAATAGTACTAAGGTGGGCGATTTAGGAACTTGGCCTAGGATTCGCCTAATGCTAGTGATTTGTGTGCAGGGAACTTCTGGGAATGTTGCGTCCAGAAGGGGTGTTTAGGTAAGCAGAGGCTTGTGTTAGGTTGCTTAGTCACTCAGCCAGTTATAGCAAACTCGGTCTTGTTGTGTACTAAAGAGCTACGATTAAAGGTTAGAAGTGTAGACTTAGGCTAATCCCTTAGGATAGTAAATCTAGGCAAGGTAGGAGTAGGAGTCCTATAGGTAGGTCGTCCTAATAAGCCCTAGCAAAGGTTTGCTTAGGGGATGGTTGGTAGTTGACTTGACAGTACACTTAGTAGACTCAGAAGGGTGTAATAACTCAATCTTATTGTCTCAACTAAGGAGTAGGCAAGTTTGGCTCAGAGAGGCGAAGTGTAGCCCTTATTTGGTACTACAGGACGCTTAGTTTGCTTACTAATAGGGACCAGATGCCTTTTGTTGCCAAAAAAGGGGTTTCTCCCAAAAAGATAATCTTAGAAACTTGTCCTTTATTTAGGTACAAGTTCTAATAGCCTAGTAGTAGATCTAAACTCCTATTTACTTCGCTCTGGGGTACCCTGCCTTATTAGGTCTTATTAGGTTTCCCAGGGGATCTCTTAT
>JBBPRB010000080.1:0-28825 GCA_038092815.1 Hortiboletus rubellus
TCTTTGCAGTATGTAAGCGAAATCACATGACCCTGGGGACAAAGTTGTAGCTAAGGGTTTGTACTTTATTTGTTCCCACCAAAGCAAAGTGAAATTCCCACAAGTGATTGCGGGGCGCTTCGCGCCCCGGTTTGGGGTTAGACATTGCAACGGTTTTGCACCTCACTGTACTTGGTTACCGATTGATATTTTCCTTATTAGGAAGAGTCTTGGGTGTTCCCTTGACTATAAAACCCCTGTAGTGCAATGGATAATACATTTTTCGCCCGTGTGCACTGATCACCCATTTCCTTGTTGCGAAGCCGTGTCTTTGCAAACCTCGTCACTTTTCTGCTCATATCCAGTCCTCGTCCTTGACCGGATCTCTCTTATCTCATCACCATCTCATCAAATCCACTCTGGGTTTTTGGATTCCAACATCGAACGTATATTTCTACTTCCCTTTATCTCTACTTCACTTTCTGGATCATTTTCTCATTATTCTTCCGGATCGGATCCATCTGGGTTTAGTCCCTATCTTTCCAGATTGCTTTCCGGATTGTGTAGTCAGGTCCTTCTCCCCCACCAACCTCTTTAGGGTCCCTGGGATGAACCTATTCATACCTTTCTTTCTTATTTTTCTAGTATTCCTCTTGCTATTGCAGCACAGACAGGACTAGTGTTTTACAGCGCCGCATTTGTGTCATCACACTTGCACTCCCAATGACGAGCAGTCTTTTGGAAGTATTTACCTCCGTGGACCAAATGACTATCGCTATGCGATATTGCTGTTTTGCTAGGTCAATATTTATCAAAGCACTCAGATTCCTCCCAATCTTAGAGCATATACTCAAGCACTTATTCCTGAAAGTACATCCACCCCACATTCTATTCACTACATAACATGCCTGCTGAAGTGTGCTCGTTTTGTACCACCATATGGGTTAAACTGACTTATATTGCAGGTGGATACAGTTGGGAGAACGGTATCATTATGCCAATACCACTGCCTTTGACTTTGAAGCACCTCAAATGATATGATCTCTTCCTCGTAGAAGATGGTCAAACAATCTTCTTGTGGGGTTGGTTGCATTGCAGTACTACAGCTCATCTTGAA
This sequence comes from Hortiboletus rubellus, assembly GCA_038092815.1. Classification (NCBI taxonomy): domain Eukaryota; kingdom Fungi; phylum Basidiomycota; class Agaricomycetes; order Boletales; family Boletaceae; genus Hortiboletus; species Hortiboletus rubellus. The sequence goes on from JBBPRB010000080.1 coordinate 1,097, forward strand.
TGTGTTCAATCTCCACTATACAACTGTTTGACTTGGAGATGTACCGTAGTTGTTGAGCTTTACTACTTTAGTACTTTATGTAACTTGAGTCCAATGAATGGATTGGACTTTTGTGCTTTATGGCCTTCGACAGCTTTGCCTCCCGCGATCACTTAATGCCATTGTCAAAGTCCCTGAAAGTGATGTAAAGTGATGTGAGGATTTGCTGATGTAGTGTATGCCTGTGGGGTGGCATCCATGTATTATATCCGAGTTACAGTGCCAAATTTCTACAGCATAACATGTGGTTCAGAATCATCGACGTTGATCACTCTCTTCAACTATATGAAAGCGACCACCTTCTATTGAAATATTTAGGATTTATTCTTATTCTTATCTTGTTTGGGTTGCTCTTCATGATTACTAATTCATTCTAGCCCCATGACATCATTGTTCTAGACTGGTGATGTCATACTTATTCTTATATTTAGATGACATCATATTATATCATTATGGTGACATATCACACCATTCTCTTGGCATATTGCACCATAGATAAGTGCACCTTTTGCCATTGGCTGCCTATTGCTGTGCACTGCTACATATTACACAGCCTTCTATCCTTTTGGATATTTTCACAATATGTACACACAATCGTTGTGCACTATATAAACCTGGCTCCTTCTGAGCCTACAATCTAAGTTCTTTACTTTGTATGATGAATGTGAATAACTTCTAGCAACTTGTTTGCACATGCACTACAGCAAGTAAGTACTCTCCCTCACTGGATTTACCCTTCTGCTGTTGCCTCTGCACCCAAAGAGACTAGCAATCTCTTCAGGTTATGAGCCCTGCCTAGGCACAACGATCGTCCTCTGATGTCATTACCCCGCCTCGCGATGTACGATGCACTTGCTCTTGGTCTATTCTACATCGTTCTTACAATAATGAGCATGATGTTTGGATTCATGGGTTAGGTCCAATGGATCTGGGGCAACCCTGGCCTGCTTATACTAGCAGAGCTATATCTCCTTTTTACCTGTGTCATAATGACTCGGATGAATGCTAACCTGACTATATGTAGGAACCTCATCATTCCTACTCAGGTTAGTCAAGCCCCCAGTATTCCTCCTACCCACCGTTGTACGTGCAAGTCTCACATCAACTTTGATAAGGACTTTTGTCCTACCTTGTGCGGTGACCGTTGCATTCATCTGAATTGCACAAATCATCGTAGACCGGCAGAGTTTCCTCCTCTGCCTGGTACCATCTATCGTCCATCTCATCCTCCTCCTCCACGCTCTCCTCCTCCGACTTCTCTCCCTTTCATTGATTCTCCGGCTTCTAACCTTCACCCACAATTTTCACATTCTCCTTGGACAAATCTTCCACCATTACCTATCCCTCCTTGTGCAGAATCTTCAACTATACCTCTTTGTTGCACCTGTGCCTATAATGACCTCCACCTCTTCTTCCTTAGTCCACCCTCGTCCAGTTATCCCAGTCCAGTTCCCTCTAAGGAACGAGTCCTCCCCTTTGACCTTGCCTGGTCTAATTTATCCACTGACATTGAACCCTGGTTTGACCGAAGCACCAATCCCCGACTTCCATGGTCTTACTTCAGTATCACCACTTGACTTGGAGCATACCCCAATCGACACCAACGTTGACGCACTAATCCAGAATACAAGCCTATCTTCCAGAGACTTGTATCTCTCCGACATGGAGCCACTCGGCTCACAGAACATGGGGACCCTTTACCAGAATCAGTCCCATTGTACAAAGAGTCCAGACTATTTCCATTAAATGGAGACTCTGGATCTGAACGACATGGTGTTCATTTTAAACAAAATTCTGGAACCAGGTGAGATAGTGTTATGATTTTTTCCTTTCTCTTACTAAGTCCACTTTCTCCTCGGACATTCTTTCATGTTCTGTAACGTTCCATCATGTTCTCCCTTGTTCCGCAACGTTCCATGCTGATTGTACTTCTTTTCTTATCTTTTCTCATGACCTGCTTCTTGAATGTTCCATGATGTTCCTTGACTTTCCTTTCGCTTAGTCATTCCCGTTTCCCAACAGTATATAAACCTGTCGTCTTTACCGTGTATCCCTAAGTTAGATCTCCTTAGGAATATATCCAACTTTACTTCCTTGAATCGTTCTCTAAGTCTTCGCCCTACTTCTGAGTGGACGCTCTTTTCCTAGAAACCTTGAACTCAACCTTAACAAAGGATTGAACCCTTGAACCTACGAAAGACTAAAGCTACGTTTGACCCTACCTGGATCAACTGTAACAAAAGGTCTAACTTTGATCTTGCGACTACCATTGCTGTAGCTCGCCACCATTTCTCGATGAAACCCCTCAACCCCCACTTGGTTCGGTTATAGATTCAACCAGGAGGAAACCTCCGACAGTTCTTCTCCTGAAGAAAGGACCTCCACCTCTTTGAACCCTGACACCGCTGACCTCCCATTCTTCTCTCTAGATGAAGAACAAGAAGACCTTGACCTTGCCCACCAAACCTCCACTGCCCTAGTCCTACTCCGTCCTTCCACACCCCCTTCTCCACCCACCAACCCTAGACAATCAGTCTTCCCTCAACCCCCACCTATCCCTCTTCCCCCTCCCAGACCACCACCAATGGTAGCCCACCTCACCGAACTTCGTATCAGCACTCCTGAACACTATGATGGATCCTATGATACCGCCATCCAATGGCTTCACTCAATCCAGTTCTATCTCCACACTAACGAAGCAGTCTGTGACTCTGATCCTAAGTGTATCACCTTCGCCCTCTCCTACATGACTAAGGGATCAGCCCTCACCTGGGCCTCCACCTTCAGGCAATGCGCCATCGTTGGCGCAGCTATTAACTTCGGAACCTGGGCCAACTTCTGCACTGCATTCAAAACTTCCTTTGAACACCATGATCAGAAGAACAACACCATTGCTTGGTTATCCACCAAGCGAATGACCTCTCAGAAGAAAAATGAATGAGTCGTGTACTCCCCCTCCCTCACTGAGTTCAACTCTAACTTCACCAAGTGAATGACCTCTCAGAAGAAAAATGAATGAGTCATCTACTCCCCCTCCCTCACTGAGTTCAACTCTAACTTCCAGAATAACGTTGCCCTATTAGGGATCACTGATCACACTGTCCTTATTGGATATTATTCGGTCACCATTCCCCCTCCCCTCATGTGATGAATCCCCCAGATGGAGATTCCCCCTGACACCATCGACAACTGGTATAAAAAGGCTGTACACTTCCAAACCCAGTGGGAACACGTCAAAGAAGTCGTCCATCAACATACCAAACCCTCCTCTTACGTCCCATCATACCCCTCCCCCTCCAAGACCACTCGCAATCCTGACACCATGGACGTGGACTCTATCAAAGTCCCCAAACTAATTCCTGAAGAATGATGCCACTGTCAGGAGAAAGGTCTTTGCTTCCGCTGCTGCAAGGCAGGTCACCTTAGCTCCGCCTGCCCCTCCTTCTCCTCCGAGCCAAAGAAATCCGCTGTCAAAAGGGTTCAACAAGTTGCCAAAGAAGAAGTTCCAGCTCTGATTGAACTAGAGGATGATGATGATGAAACAACTGTGGCTAGAGTCCACTTCACTTGGAATTTTTAGAAGGGGAACCTCGATCAACGCGAGACTCCCCAGAATTTACCTGTGCGTCTGTATCTGTACCAGTAACAAGCAAATCTATGAGAATTCCCTTGCAATTGATCATACCCGGGCTAGAAATGGACAATTTTCTTCTATGCTAAATCCTCACTTTTTTATGCATACCGATTTTGACTTATTCAAGAAGCTTGTACATTCTGATGAATACATTCCAGAACAAGTACAAGTCAGGAGAGAACAAGTACCTTTGTTACAATGTCTGGCTGAGCATCAGGGATTTACTTTTATAGCTAACAATGATGAAGATGAAGAAACTGATGAGGATGATGATTCAGATGATAATGATGACACTCAAGAAGATGCCAACTTTGTCGCAGACGTTCTTGTTACACTTCCTCCAGTTCCTATTCATATCTTTCCTATTACACATGCTAATCAGAATTTTATGTAGACTTTCATTCCCAATATCTTTATCTTCTAAAGCAGATTCATCATGTCTTTTACCATCAACTCCGCCATTCAGGCTCACACTGCAGTTCTTGTAGGAAGCTTGAACTATTCCATCTGGTCTCGTCAAGTCTGCAACCTCCTCACCATGGCAACATGGTGGAGTATCGTTGATGGAACTCCAACCTATGCTCAGCAAGCAGATGCTGATACCAGGAACACTTGAATTTCAAATGATTATCAAGCACAAGCACTGATCAGCATCTTCATTCATGCAGATATACAACATCTCATGAAAGGAGATTATGTGGCCATTGGGAATGTTGCCTGTCCTTCTCTCACAAAGGACTTATGGGATGCTTTGCACAACCTCTATTCTCCCACCGGTGTCACTGGTCAATATGAAGCTTTCATAAAGGCATTAAACACATAAATTGTAGATCCGATGGAACATCACCATTATGATGCAGAAGACATTCCTACTTAACTTAATAAGTTGACTAACACTTTTTACAAAATGTCCTCTTCCAGACTTTAGCTTCCTGACAACCTATACACCATGATCATGCTTAATTCACTTCCCCATTCATATCAACCTCTTGTCTCAACAATCGTACAGATGATTACCGCTGCCAACTTCACTACTGATACCATTATTCCTAAGATACTCCAGGAATCTCAACTTCGTTCTACTGCTCGTCCGCAACAGAGATCCTTGGCTCACTGTCTTGAAGCCACTCCAAGCAAAATAAATCGTACTAATACGATTCAACGAGCTCCCTCTCGTCCCACCTGCAGTCACTGTGGGAAACCTCACCTCACTGAGAACTGTTGGGAGGTTTATGGTCGTCCTGGACAAGGATCTAACCGACCCTGTCCTACTCAACGAAGTCAACGAGGAAAGAAGTCATATAAGCCGTGCCAACGGACTCCTGCTTTGCAGGATGCTTCTACTTCTTCCTCAAAGAAGACGAACCATAAATGGAAGGGGAAAGCACGGGTGAACGAAGTTGATGGCTTTGCCAATATGGTTAAGGTATCAAAACTGGTATGATAATGGATATTGACAAATTTACACAGGAAGTCCAGAACAACGAATGGGATGCCTAATCTTTCACTGCTAATGCAGGAGATTCCAAAGAACCCATGGGACCTGTTGGTACCAGTCCTGGACCTTCCTCGTCCTTTCATTCTGGCTCCTCTCCCCCAGCGCTTTGAGAGAGGAGCGAAATCCAAGAAATCCAAGAAACCTGTTACGCATAAGTTCGATGCATGTTTCCATGGAGATTTCTGGCGAAATGCCAATGGTACTTGGAAAGGGGGTGTAGATCGTTCTCTTTTACTCCATGAAGAGCACGACAATGCTAGATCAGATGATGACTATGATAATGTACCTGATGATGAATACTACTATGATTCTGCTTATTCGAGAGCTTATGCTCTAGGCACAAAAGATCACAATACTGAGGATCTTTGGCTAGTTGATTCGGGATGTTTTGATCACATCACGCCTTACCTCGATGATTTCTCTGATTTACAGCATGGGACCAAGTGTGCTGGAACTGCCAATGATGGTGTCATGCAAATGACTGGTCCTGATACTGTGATATTCAAACAGGCAAAGACAGAGGCCATTCCCATTGTTCTCAAAGATGTCTGGTATGCCCCTGATGCTAATTGCAGACTTCTGTTTGTCAATTGTCTCGCTGCCTCTGGCTATCAATGCGAGATATCAGAACACATCATGATCTGGAACAATCAAGGAAAGGTGGCAATACAGGCTGGTGCTTTGTTTCCACCTTCTCCACTCCACTGGTTTTGGTCCTCTCTGATCACTCCAGCTGATTCGGTTAACTTCTTGCAGGATCTCAAGTCTTTCAACTTGTGGCATCAGTGTCTTGGTCATCCATCCAAGAATGCTCTCCAACATGCACATCAGCATTTGTTGAATGTTCCTTCTCTTACGCTGCCTACTATCATGCCTACTTGCAAAGGCTGTGCATTTGGCAAGGCACATCAGCAGGATTTTCCTGCTTCATCTTCACACTCTTCCCGCATGCTTGACCTCATCCATACTGATTTGTGTGAAATGCCGACTTTGTCGCATTCTCATAACAAATGGATCATCACCTTTCTTGATGACACTTCCAGTTTTGCAAGCTTGCATTTTTTATGCTCCAAATTTGATGCTATTCAGGCACTTCAGGATTTGATTGCTTGGACAGAGAATCAAACTGATTATTCTCTTCGCTCTGTATGTTCGGACTGCAGGGTGGAATATATTAATCATTCTCTTCGGACATTCCTCTTGTCCAAGGGTATAGAGCATCAAACCTCTGTACCTCGTACCCCTCAACAAAATGGTTGTGCTGAATATTTTAATCGCACAATCCTTGAAAAATCTGAGGCTATGTGCCAATATGCCTGTATGCCACCTTCTTTCTGGCAAGATGCTGTTGAGACTGCTCTCCACATCTATAACAGACAATCCATGTGTCGTCTTGAATGGTCTACTCCCATATCTAAATGGAATGGCAGTAAACCTGATGTTTCCTATTTTAAGGTATTTGGATGTCGTGCCTATGTTTTCATTCCAAAAGAAGATTGAGTGAATAAACTATCTGCGAAGGCAGAAGAGGCTATCTTCATTGGATATAAGAAAGGAACTAAAGGTTACCGCTTTTGGTCTCCTAGGAAAAGGACTACCATAGTCTCCTCCACTGCCACATTTGATGAACTTGTGTTCCCCTATTGTTCTGGAAAACAAGAAAACAAACCTGCCAAGATTTCTATTCCTGATAACCTTTCAGACCAGGATCGAGACGAGAATCAAGACCCTGTTTCAGCTGACTATATTCTGGTCACTCGTCACTATCAATTTCCACCTATGGATGGTCATGATCCCAATCAATAATTCCCACCATGAGGAGATCAACAGCCTCCCCGTCCTCATTCTTCATCTCCTCCATCTCCTCTTCCACAAGAAGAACCTTGTTGAGGAACTCATATTTGTAATCCACGAATCATTCCAGATAATATATATGGAGAAAGACCTCCACTGGAAATTGAACGAGAAGTTCAATCATGTACAGTGCTTGATTTTTTGGCTCTCTTATAGCCTCTGCTATCTCCATCACTGGCACACCATCACACTACAAGGATGTTCTGAAACTTCCAAAAAGAGAACAAAACAAATGGAGGATTGCTATGGAAGAAGAAATCATGTCGCTGAAAGAGCACAAAGTATGGGAATTGGTTGACCTTCCACCTGAACGAAAACCTGTCAAAGGGAGATGGATATATGTTGTCAAAAGTGACGGCCGTACCAAGGCTCACTTTGTTGCCAAAGGCTTTACTCAAGTATATGGAATAGATTTCGAAGAAACCTTTTCACCAGTTGCAAGATTCGAGACTGTCCGACTTCTTCTTTCTATTGCAGCACTTGAAGATTGGGAAATTGAAGCACTAGATGTCAAGACTGCCTTCCTTATTGGAGAACTTGACAAAGAAATTTATATGGAACAGCCCAAAGGTTTTGTACAATCCAGCATGGAGAAGAAAGTTTGTTGTTTGCCAAGGGCTATCTATGGCTTGAAACAAGCTGCCCTACAATGGAACAAGGCGCTTCACAAATCTTTGCTAGATATGGGATTTGTTAGGACACATGGAGATCCTGGTGTCTATGTTCATTTTAACAGTCAGAACATTATTATACTTGTCATTTACGTTGACGATGCTCTCTTCATGGGCTCCAACCACTCCTATCTCATAATGAAGAAGAAACAGTTCATGAAGAAATAGGAAAGTTGTGATCTTGGAGCTGCTACTGAATATCTTGGCATGAGTATCACCCGCAATTGTTCTAAACGAATTCTGAAGCTTGACCAAGTTGCTTATGCTGAAAAGGTCATCAATCACTTCAAATTTACCAATGCCAAAGTAGCTTGTACCCCTCTTCCGTCCAGGTACAATCCTGCTCCCTTTACCATGGAAACCTCCTCTCAACTCCATAGTCACTATCAGTCAGTGATTGGATCACTACTATATATCATGCTTGGAACACGCCCAGATATTGCCTTTGCTATTATCAAAATGTCACAATTCTCCACAAATCCATCGGATGAATATTTGCAGAAAGCACTTTATATTGTGCAATACCTAATTGGCATCAAAGATCTCTGCATCACATGTGACAGATCTACTCAATCTGGCATATTGGCATACTTTGATACATATTGGGCTGGAGATCGTGAAGCTCGTCAATCTACCTCTGAATATGAAATGGAATATTGGAATGACAGAAGCAGCTAGACAGCTTTCCTGGATTTGGATACTTCTTTCTGAATTGAAGTTCAACCTTCGAACCATTCCACTGCTTTGTGACAATCAAGGTGTCATGTTTCTTGCTGCAAATCCTGCACAAGAAGGTCATTCGAAACACATTGAAATTCCAGAACACTATATCTGAGAATGTGTTACAGATGGGAAGATCAAACTCTTTTATATTCCCACTGATGAACAAGTTGCAGATATCTTTACAAAGAATCTCACATGACAACATTTCGAGGAGAATAGGAAGAAACTTTCCCTTTCACCATATTCATCTCTTCCATCATGAATAGTGAGGTGGAGTATTGAAATATTTAGGATTTATTCTTATTCCTATCTTGTCTGGGTTGCTCTTCATGATTACTAATTCATTCTAGCCCCATGACATCATTGTTCTAGACCGGTGACGTCATGCTTATTCTTATCTTTAGATGACATCATATTATATTATTATGGTGACATATCACACCATTCTCTTGGCATATTGCACCATAGATAAGTGCACCTTTTGCCATTGGCTGCCTATTGCTGTGCACTGCTGCACATTACACAGCCTTCTATCCTTTTGGATATTTTCACAATACGTACACACAATCATTGTGCACTATATAAACCTGGCTCCTTCTGAGCCTACAATCTAAGTTCTTTATTTTGTATCATGAATGTGAATAACTTCTAGCAACTTGTTTGCACGTGCACTACAGCAAGTGAGTACTCTTCCTCACTGAGTTTACCCTTCTGCTGTTGCCTCTGCACCCAGAGAGATCAGCAATCTTTTTACCTTCCAGCATTCCAACCATGTCCAACCCTATGGAGGGACCATACTTGGCTACACAACATTCAACCAGCCTGAGTTGACATGGAGATCCTTTGCAGGTGCAAAGAGTGTCATAAAGAGATCATGCATCGGCAATGGACATAAGAGTCACTCAGTCTTCCATGACAAAATTAGGATTCGATCCAACTCCAACTCCTCCAGTACAGGTACAAGTAGGCGATCTAGTCCTCGATCAGTGCATCCCTTCTTATTCTCTGTGTGATCTTGAGGGGTGAGGCAGGTGACGGAGAGGGCAGAAGCTAGATCTGGCATGTTGCTGCAACTCAGTCTGAGTAATTGTAGCTCTTGAAAGTGTTCCAACATCTTGTTCCAAAATATCAATGGGAATGAGGGACTGAGGACATGAATGGTCTAAATGTTTGTTCACGGCATGGAGCAATGCATGTGCCTTATGATGTGAACTTGAATCCTCTCTGTCCTCAATTGACCATAATAAGTGATGACTTGGAGAGGAACGTTGATGTGCAATTCCCATTCCATTTGTGACATGTCAAGGTAAGAATGACAGTCACGATCCGATGTACTGCATGTGAGTCCCACCATTTCCTACATGAGATTGGTGACTGCTGAGTGAATTGTCAAGCTGAATGACGCCCAGTTGTCAGGTACATTGAACCGTTGTGTAAGAGAGGAAGAGAGGAGGGTACAACCATCAAGGGAGAAATCCTGTTCAGAATGACATTGTAGCCTGAATTGAGTTTTCAATGGAATGTTTTCACAAGACAGCAGTGCGACGACTGTCAAAAGTGGAGCAATGATCAAAAGGCGAGAAAGATCGGATAGATTGATTTTCTGCAAAGTATGGAACGTTACACTGGAGATACAACCAGTGGCACTAGCAAGTGCATCATTGAGGTACAGACATGTGAGATCTTCCATATAGCCGAGGGTGGCTAGAAACTCCATGGTGTTTTGCTGAACTGAGACAGGAGCGCAGCACAGACTGAGAGTTGTCAAACCATTCAGCTTGAGCAGATACCACTGCACCGGACAGTTTATGAGCTTGAGGTATGAAGAGCTGGAGTGTCTCCATTAAACAGTACCAAGGGCCACTGTGACCTCCAAGCAGCATTAGCCATTGATATATGTGGGGCCATGGTGAGGAAAGTTTGGAAAAGAAACTATGGCCAGTGTCTGCCACCAGAAGGTGAAGGCAGAGCTCTTAGACGCATTCTATGTTGTTCCTCCATGAAGCGCAATTACAGTTGTACTGTGTCTCAAATATTCCAAGTCAGGGGTAGCTTCAAGGATGCCCATTTCAATCTGCTAATGGCTCATCCGTCCAGCGCAGTGATGTTACAAAGAAGTAGGTCCAAAGAACTGAATAATTCAGAGCGACATTGTGCCAATGGTGGCAGATATACGAAATGTTGACCCAACCAGGTGAACCTGGTGCAGGACTGCCACAGGTGTGATGGTAGCTGCTAACACAGTGGATAAATATGATAAATGTGATTCTCGGTTAGAGGGAGGTTGATCACGTTCATCATTCAGCGAGATTTACCGCAACGTATAATAACTTGGGAACTGCTGCCTGGCATCGGCGACAACCTTGCTTGTCACTCAGGAGGGTGAACAGGAACAACACTCGATCTGATTTGAGTCAACTGTGTATGTAAAATAGCTTTATCTAACCAAGGATGGCATGATGTCCTCCAACATCTTCAGTTTGGCCATGTCCAACAGCACCACACGGAAATGCTACACACTCTTTTACTTACACATCCAAGTTGCATAGAAACAGACTTCGAATCCAAGCCATGGAATGATGCCGCCTTGGTAATCCCACGTCATGCTGTCTGGCAGCTGTGGAACAATTCTGCACTCTGGCAACATGGTCATCAAACATATCATTTCATATTTCAATGTCACACAGAGGATACGATTAAGGGGCAGCCTCTAACACTCACAGAGCATTATGCTGTTGCAACATGAGGATCAGGAGACAAGTTGGACCAGAAGTGCCAAAAACAAGACCTTCCTGACATCGTTGAGGTGGCCATTGGAATGAAGGTGATGGTAACACAAAATGTGCAAACAGACCTAGATATCACCAACAGAGCCCGTGGCACCATTGTGGACATTTTGCTGAGCCCAAATGAACCTCACATCTCTGATCTCCAACCTACAATCATGCTCAAGCATCTCCCAGCATGCATCCTAGTGAAACTCAATCATATTCGCACTTCAAAGTTGCAGGGCTTGGAAGAGTCAGTCATTCCTGTTGAACCAACAACAAAGTCATTCTGTATCAAATGCAAATCATTAGAGGGAAAAGACATGACGCACACCATATGTCGACACCAATTCCCAATGACTGCTGCCTATGCCTTCATGGATTACTGCTCACAAGAGCAGACCATCCCGGCTGTGCTTGCAGACATCGCAACACCCCCTTCGGGAGGTCTGACATTATTCAATCTTTATGTCACACTCTCACGAAGTTCAAGGCATTCAATGATCTGCCTGCTACAAGATTTTGACAATAAGTTGTTCCAGAAGGGACATCATGCAGAGTTGCTGGCAGAAAACAACCAGATTAATGACCCAGACAAGCAAACACTGAGATGGTGGAAGGAAATGGGGTGCGACACAAGATCTGTGTAGGGATGCATTGAGGGGGTCCATACAGTAGCTTGTTTGTACACAATCTCGAGGAGCGCAGTGACCACAAATTATTATTCAAACTCAGTCATGGAAGAATCCGGAACAACAGGGGCTACCAATTGTCAAAACAACAAAAACCTTATCAAGCAAAATAATCATCAAAATTTCAATCCTTACAGGACCTTCGAAACAAGTCCTCATTCTTGGCCTGCCCTCCTCTGGCAAATTGGTCCTTGCCTCTGTGCTCATCCCTGCAGACAACAGCAACGATGCATCGCGCAAAACACCCTTGAAGCAGTCCAAGACTGGCAAAGTGCGTGTTCAATATTCTGCTATTTCTTTCCACTGGCTCTCGATCCCGCTGGTCATCATTCACCATACAACATGAAGGGTCTGGGGCAGTCGAACCATACCTCTCCAGATATGCCCAACAAGAAGCAACAGTCTGTGTGTTTCCCTCCATGCTGGGTTAATACTGACCCCACAGCATTGCATGTCCAGCAGATCTAAATGCCAGCTACCACCCCCTCGAAAGACGAAGATGAGGGGGGGATTTCAAATTTGTCACTGAGTTCAACACCGACCCTGCAAAGCCCAAAATTGCACCACCACCAACTGAAAGGATAGTCAGAATGTCTCAGCTGTCACTGCAAGATAGCCCAGGTATAGTTGCAGGTGCTCTTGCAAATGCTGTTGTGGCCCAATAGAAAACACAAAGTTTGTAGTTCTTGTGGGCTACATCTCGGAGAACATGTACTCCCAAAGGCTGCTCTTGTTGACCGTTGGCACCTTACTGTTGCAAGATTGTCTTTTAAGATCTAGCTCATACACCAACTTGTTGTTGCATACAGTCTTGGCTGTTGCTTTGTTTCCTTTCCTTGGGTTATTCACTCTTCTTTCTATAGGTATTTGTCATATACCATGCCAACCCCTAGCATGACTCCAGCCTCCAGGCACAACTCTGCTCCTTTAGGAGCGATCTCCGGTCCATTCTCTGTTAATATGTACCTCTGTTTCTCCGGACATTTGTATTCTGACTTATCCTCCCTGACTCCCTTACTTACAATATGCTTTGTTCCGTACATAGTATAGTTCCGACTCTTAGATACATCCGACCTGTGCTTGCACAGCTCTGGCATTAGTCTCGCCGGAGCGCAGCACCGGCTTTCTTATCTTCCATTCTCTGTCTCAGTCATCCGTTTACTAATACTGTACTTTCCCTCCGTATATAAACTCCTAGACACTCCGTGTACAGTAGCTAGATTATCAACTTGGACAGACTCCTGTTCCTTTCGTCATCTCTGTTCCTCTCTGCTCTGAAATACAGGACAAGAACGACAGCAAGGGCACAGCACATAAGCTGAAGCCGAAGTCCTATTCGTCCGCACAACTCCGGAGTTCCAGAGTTCCACCAGGAGTTGATCAGTCTCTAATAGTATCCCCTGGAAAGATGAGTGTTACATGGATATACGGGCGCTGCAACTCAAACACAGATATAACTAGGCGATGGCATTCGGCAAGATGGATTTCCTATGTCCTCCTTTTTACCCTTGTACACGCCCCCTTTTCCATTCAGGCTCTGTCTTTTTTGTTCTGCTTGGTTCGTTTAACTTGCTTTGTTTCTATCGCTTCCTCATTTCTGTAGCACTCCCCGAGTGTTTCCGATTCACTACATTGTTGTATTTAATTACAGTGTTTTGTGTCCGTCCACAATGCCTTCCAATAGTTCAACAACAAAAACTTGTATTGTAATTTACACATCAACTATAGATATATTTGTGAGACATGTGGGTGCGGGTGATCTGAAGTCATTGGGCGACAAGAAGGTGAAGCGACGGATGGAGTAAACGGAGGTGTGAACCCGTCCAAACCAAACATGGGAACGAGAAATGCAAGTCTCAATGTGTACACAATGACTTGGAGCTACCAATCATTGACAGACTCCCGTCTGACCCACAGGCGAAAACGAGATGAATACCTGCCGATGGCATGCCCAGGACCGAGGTTGTCATGCACGTCTAGTCATAGGGTTTTCATGGCGAGAGTGATTGGGAGGGTCTGTGCTGGTAGAACATGCTCAACCAAGCATCCACATAGCTGACTTTGACACCCCTGCCCCCTTCCCTGTGCTCAGCACCCTTGACGTCAACAGGGCACCATTGGTACTGAGCATCAATGACCACCCCGAGGGTTGGTGTTCAAGGAAGAGGTGGTTGTTCTCAGATGTCATATCTGGCGGTGGAAAGCCTGGAACACATCGCACACCCGGACACGTTGGAAATGGAATGAATGTTTTGCCAGTGCATCATGCACAGTACTAGGTGTCCTTTACATGTGCCGACTTTCACAGAGATGACCTTGTTGGTTCCAAATCTGGCATCCAAGTCACTGCGCCAACACGATGCTGCATGGCACACAGTGACAGGCCACAGTGTATCATACATTCATACCGCTTTCAACCAAATGGAACAGACAGCTTCATGTAGTACTCCTGTGTGGATACAGTGGAGAAGTTTCGATTCACCATGAAACAGCGAGTGGCAGGACTTGTGCATGCACATGTCACTGAGCGTTCATGATACCATTCCCCAATCCTACATCGTTGCCAGTTGGTTCCATGTTTGTTGTCTCTGTGGTTATTTTCGGGTCAAAGCAGCATGGCATGGCGGTGCATTGTAATGGTGGTTCATGGATGCACGCATGCTGCTTCCAACTTGAATGGGGCTGTTTTGCGTTCTGCTCCATGCACTGCTACATCACTCTGAGCACGAAAATGTTATATACCACTAGAACACGTCCTCCTCACCCACTTAGCGGTTGGGTAGTGGGACCGAGTAGAACCAACTGCAAACTCCACATCCTCTGACGCCAGTTGGCACCCCATTTAACCTGGTTATGATTCTGGTCATGGTTCGAGCCTCTCGTTGGGAAGAGAGGGGGACCAAAATGCCACTGGGACTCTCCTCTGAGACTCCCAATGGACGATGGTAGGTGGATCTGCCCCACAAGGGCCAGGCCCTCAAGCCACACTAACACAACAGAATACCCACAACGAAAATGAGAACACCACCACATGCCCCCACCAACCCCAACTGCCTTTCAGGCCTAACTCCCAGCCGCCCCCCAACCAAATTGCCCCACCCACAAACTGCAACTGATCGCGAGCACACCTACTAATTGCCACACTCAACATCAATGGGCAATCGCACCCCAACATAGCCTCTTGCAACCAAATCTCCAAGTGGACCGAAGTCCACAGAGTAATGCAACAAAAACAACTAAGTATTCTCTACCTCCAAGAAACACACCTAGACTACCACCATCTAACAGATATAGACCAACTGTTCAGTAAACGTATCACCGTCTATCCCTCCATAAACCCAAACAACCTGAGTGGATCCGCAGGAGTCGCCTTCATCATAAAGAAAAAAAGACTTCGCCCAGATCAAATCCAAGCAACTAAAATACTACCAGGGTGAGCAATCCTCCTCTCTATAAAGTGGACTGACAACACTATGCTAAACATACTAAACATCTATGCCCCCAATGCCCTGCAGGAACACTCCCCCTTCTGGACAGAAATACAACGGAAACTAAATGACCTACATATTGAAAACATCAATATACTACTCAGAGACTTCAATATTACAGAAGACCTCTTCAACAGAGCCCCAGCCTGCTATGACAATTACATGGCAGTCAAGGCACTATGAAACTTCAGAGAATCGTTCAACGCCTGCAATGCTTGGTGACACAACCACCCCGACATGAGAGCCTTCACATACACAAGCAACATACACTCCACCTCACATTTAGATAGAATATATGTACAGCGACACTTTACACACACCGTGTCCCACTGGGAAATAACAGACACCATCATTCCAATGGACCACACAATGGTCTTAACACAAATAAGCCCCCTGAACCTTCCGTTTATCGGCGGGGGCAGATGGACAATGCCCCTCACCTTGCTCTCCGACAACAAACTAATGGATGAGATCACCACAGTAGGTATGGACCTACAACAAAGCCTCACATCAACACCACCACACAGCCAACACCCACAATGAGCCTGGATAACGTTTAAACAACAAATAACGACTATGATAAAGAAATCAGCCAAAAAACAGATGCCCAAAATAACAAACAAGGCTAACGCCTTAAAAAAGGACATGGAAAGCATTGAACAATGTGATGAACTTGACACAAGCGACGAGCTACACTCCCGTCTCGCATTCCTCCGCCAGCAACATCAGCACTTAGACCAAAAAATCAACCGAACTGAACATGCAAAAGTACAGGCCTGCTGGTTCGATAAAGGAGAGAAAATTAATAAATACTAGACTAAGATACACACCCCTTGAAAGCTCAGAGACATGATATATGCCATGTATGATCCGACATCAAATAAAGTAACAATGAAATCGGCCGAAATAGCCAGCATAGCTCATAAGTACCACCATGACCTCCAATCGAAAGACATCCTCAACTACGACCACCCCAGCAGACAGGCAGCACAAACTGAAGTCCTATGACAAATCCTGGACACACAAAAATTTAATGCCCCAGAATCAGACATCAATCACCCAATAACCCAGGACCAGGTCATGATGGCACTATACTCCTCGAAAAATGGCATGGCCACCAGCCTAGATGGCCTGCCCTATGAACTCCGGAAGTCGCTACATAACTGACATACCCAACTAACTAAGCAGAACAAACCATCATTCGACATCACCAAATGCCTGACACTAGTGTACAACAATATCCAATCCCTCAGAACACTCGAGGAAGCGAACTTCTTAATCACATGGATGTGCCCCCTCTACAAAAAGAAAAACCGAACGAAAATTGAGAATTACCATCCAATAACACTGTTGAATACAGACTACAAAATCATGACCAAAGCACTCACATCACAACTAGCCACCCATGCCTGCTCACTACTACATCAAGACCAATCCAGCTTCGTTCCCACAAGATCGATCTTCGACCCGATTAGACTAGCTGAAACCATGTGCTCCTATGCGGCACCACATTCTGGAGTGCTGTTGCATTACTTACTATAATCATTGTACTTCCTGTTGCAACCATTATTGTACTTCGTGCCCTAGCCAATATTCCCATCTGTTGCAATACAATCTCGCCCTCCAGTTGTATCTGCACTTCTGAAATGTTGCAACAAGTCCTATAGTGTATTGCATGAACTCCCCTCCCGGCTTCAACTTGTTGACCCAACTTAAACACTTGCTGCCTTACCATTTTTGGAAGGTAATGTGTGAGATGGCGCACATCAGAGTGGTCATCACACAAACTTATAGATTGCCTCTAAGCTGTACTGAGTACCTGATATCTACCACACAGTCACAGCTATTGATCAACCAATACAGCGGGTGTATAAGAAAATGTACTGAAGAATGGGAAGGGGGAAGAGAGGGTGGCCAGGACTAGCGTGCCGCTGTGTCTTGCAATAGGGTTAGTGTTATAATGACAGTGATGAGGGGAGCAGGCACAGTTGTTGTAATGAATGAGCATGTGCAATGGGGATAGTGTTGCAACTGAAATACCAAAAGCCACAGAGCTCAGGACTAGTGCACCGTGATGCGTATTGCAATGGGAATACCATTGCAATGGTGGTGATGAGAGGAGCAGGCGCAATTGTTGCAACGGACATGCATGTTGCAATACGAGTATGGCAGGGGGGTGACCTGGGCTGGGCATGGGTGCGGTCATTGCAACGAACACGTGTGTTGCAACAGGAATACCAAGGGCATGAAGCCCATGACTAGCGTGCCGTGATGTCTGTTACAACGGGGATACTGTTGCAATGGGAATATGAAGAGCATGAAGCCCAAGACTAGTGCACCACCATGCGTCTTGCAATCAGGATACCGACAATGGGAATACCACTGCAATGGTGGTGATGAGGGGAGCGGGCACAGTTGTTGCAATGAACGTGCATGTTGCAATACGAGTATGGAAGGGGGTGACCAGGGCTATGTACAGAAGTGGTCATTGCAACGAATGTGTGTGTGTGTCTTGCAATCGGGATACTGTTGCAATGGTAGTGATGAAGGGAGTGGGCATGGTTGTTGCAACAAGCGTCCACCAACCCAATGAAAACAACACGACCAGTTTTGCTTGATATCTGGTGGACTTCCAAAGACATTATATACCATTATCAATTTACATGCATGCAGAAAGCTAAGCAGAATCCATCGCGTCTTCTACTGTTCCCCTGTCAGCTATCTCGAGCAAGTGCTGCATATCTCTCCCCACGTGCTGGAATCACCATTTGAGGCCCTGTCATATTGGGGCTTGTCATACAGCATATGCTCTCAACCTTTCTGCTAGAGTGGAATCAGCAACCACACAAGCGTTTGCCTGGACAGTCCACCAGTTTGCATGCCAGCTTAGAAAGCAGAGGACTCTCTGCTGTTCTTCAAACAACAGTTCCACTTCCTCTGACCACCAGTTTGCGCGTGCTTGGGTCTGGCACCACTCAATACGGATTGCTGTAGGTCATCCAATTAGTAGTATACAATAGGTTGGAGTAAGTACGTACCATCTCGCATACCTGCGTCAGTGTCATCCTCGACATCACTGCCTTCAGAGTACCCACAAACTAACCATATCCATGACAATTTTCTCTGGCCTTCACTTTGAACATCCTCCCTCTCAACCGTTATTGAATGAATGTCATCTTCTGCCAGATAATGAAGTTGGTTTTTCCATCCAACCTTGCCCAAGAGATCCCCAAGGATGACGAGGGCACAATGTGCTGCCCAGTATTTCTTAACGCTGGCTTGTACCTTGGCCTCGAAGCTTCGGAGGCCATTGTGCGTGCACATATTTGCACCTTGTCCTTGTAAGAAGTGGTCCTTGAACTTGAGCATGTACACCTTTGACCATAGTGCCTGATGCAACCCGTTCAAAGCATCATGCACTTGACCTTCACAGAGCTTCCATTCGATCTGTTGAAGAACCGGGTTGCAGTTCATGCAGCGAGAGATAGACAATGGCAAAAGAAGAGGAAAATCTTGAGCACGCCAAAGCAGATTGGACCCAAACTGTATTGTGTCTTCTGCAGCTTCTTATAGACTGGCAACTCCAGGAATAAAGAGCAGTTGTATTTTTGTCCACCTGTCAATCCGTCGCATAAGTGTGTTGGCTCTTCGCTGGAGCTGTGCTTTCTGCATATCAGTAGCATGCTGTCCAAGCTTTTCAGTCTCCACTACCAGACATCGCCTAAGAAGTAACTGGGATTGGTGAATTGCTAGAGTTGCTGATCAGATAGAACTTACTGCTGCTCCTCTAGCTCGATGCCAGTGTCTATGAGAATGCTTGGAGTTACCTCCATATGCAGTGGGGGATGGGTAGATTTACTGGCAGCCATTGCATCCTCTTTGGCAAGGTGCAAGCAAATACTGGCCTGAGTAATGTCTGTGAACCAGTCAGGCGCATGTTATGTGTGAGTGAATGGAACGTACCATCAACCTTGACTTCAAACGGATTTGGTTTTGTCATATTGGATTCCCATTCTTGAACCTCTTGCTCCCAAGTCGACACAAGATTCAGGTATTTTGAGCTGAGCGACTCTGTCAACTCAACAAAGTCTTCCTGAAGGTCGTTCCACTCCGGAATAGCCTCTTGTATTTTGCATAAAATAGTCATGCCTACCGAGGTGATGAGACAATGGCTCGAACCAGCACAAACACTTACCTAAACTGACAACCTTCTTCCAATTCCAATCTCCAAAATGATCGTCAATTGTGTTGCACTGAGAACCAGGGCCCATTTCCTTCGTGCTAGATGCTGCAGGATTGATGTTGGCCCATCCACGTTCCGGAGCTTTGCCATCTGTTTAGCCAATGCCTCAGATAAGGTTGAAGGAAAAGAGCCACTGACACTTTGTGACATGGGCAGGAAGATGAAACTTGGAAACTAGGAATGTAACATCCTTCGACTTGTGATTAATGTGCCATGCTTTGGGTACATGCATCATCCTGCTCCATAGATCTTTGTGCCATTGACAAGCAATGTCGTATGATATCTTGAGAACCAGTAATGGAGCGAAGCTGTGCAGTGCAGAGCATAGAAGATAATCCATATTGATGTATCTAAATGGGGGCATGATAACAATCTGAGTTGGAAATTCATTTTGTAGTATGGCGACATACTTTTTGCCTTTTTGTAGATCTCTGACGCCACTGGGAAGCTTAAAGCCATATCAGGCACAGTCCACAGTCCTAATGGCCGTTGCCGCGAGGCCAGTCATTGACTTTGTGTCCGCTGCATTCATGGCAGTATGGCTGGAACAACTCCTTTTCTAGAATGTAGGATTAGTTGTAGCACATACAAGTTGTTATGCGGCAGGTTTTAGACGTACAGGCTGTGGTTCATTGAGGAGTTTGTTGAGGTACGACTTATATGATTTTTCTTCCACGAAGTAAGCCCACCCGTGGCTCAACCCCAGATCGGCCGCATCGCTCAACACCACTTTGTGCTTCAGCTGGAAATTTGCATCTATTGTAACAAAAAGACTGTAAAGCCACCTGGCAGCATTGGAGATAAGTTAGACATGTTGCAATCTATCCGTTGGGACATATCTTACTGTTTCTCTGGCAGTGTTTTTGTCCATTCCGAAGGTAGGTTTTTACCTGGCTAAGGGCAAGCAGGGCAAAGCACTGCACACTCGCCCTCCTGAGTTGCTGCCATACCAGCATCATTGTGCCCTCGACCTGAATGTTTCAGCATTTTGAGGTTACGCCATTCTCAAATGACACATAGGAGCTGATCATAATGCTCCTGGAAAGTGGTATGAATTAGCCTGGGCTTAGATAAATTGCATAGATCGTTCTATTACATACCTTTGTGACACTGAGCCCAGTGTTATCTGACAGACACATCAACACATTATAAAACTCATGAAACAACCCTAGAGCATAGCTCCCTTAGGTTGCCAAAAGATAGCCGTAGACTTGTAGTCATGAGGGGAAGAGGCTTGTCAGGCCGATAGGAGTCCTTCTTATAGTGCTTAAGGGAAAACACCAAGAGAACTAGACTGGAGTTCTCTGGCGCTGACATCGAGCCTTAAGTACCTACTAGAGGTATGTACATGTTGTGACCGTATCTAACGATCCGGGAACAAAAGGAGAAAAGGGCATAGGGCAAAACGGAAGTGAAACACATGAGGCCAACATGCCATGTGGCAGAATGGAAGAGAAGCGTAACACAAGTGAAATGTGTGCATCAAGGAATGGAATAGAAGCATAATCAAACACTTCTGTGAAAAGGTGAAACATAAAGGAAGACAGAGATGAAACATAATGTGAAATGGGGGAAGATGAGAAGTCTCGTGCATGAAATGGAGTGAAGGAAGTGAGATGACTATGATGCACGAGATTAGGGCAGATGGGATCAAGATAAGATATAAGATAAGATTGTCTGTTGTTAGCATAGAAAACGTTAAGTCCAACAAACATAGGGGTATAGGAATATACCAATCATAACACTACCCCCCTTTTAGGGATCGACTTCCAGGCGATTCAGCAGCAGTGACTTGTACTCAGTATAATTCATGTAAGGATTAAATAACTTCTTGAACTGGGCAAAGGTCATGGACAGTTTTCGTGGGGCATTTGGGTGGAGGATGTGGAATTTGCAGATGGCATCCTGAGCACCAGAAAGATTCCCGAGTGGTTCCCATGTGCAATCTGTCTTGTCAAAGCCTTTCCAATGCACCAGGTATTTGAGATGGCATCCCTTCAATCGGGAATCAACCAAATAATCTACTTCGTGAACTTCTTCACAGTCTTCGGTGATATCAACCAGGCCAGGCCGGATGACGGGTTGACCGGGCAACCGTTCCTTATAGGGTTTGATGTGAGATATATTCACAATGTTGTGGATCTTCATGCCCCTGGAAAGTCTAAGCTTAACCGCATTGGGGCCCATAAGGTCGAAAATAGGGAGGGGGCCTAGCCACTGTTCCGTTAACTTCTTGGATTGGCATGTCAAGCGCAGGTTATCTGTGGTCAACCAGACCTTATCTCCAACTGTGTATTGCAGAGCTTCAGACCAGTGTTTGCCCGCTTCAGCTTTCATTCGCTCTTGGGATGCCATTAGACTATTTCTTGAGTCTTGCTCATCAAATCGGCAAACTCCGTAGTGGCTGGCACTTTGGAGACACGTTGTTCCACACCCATATGGGGGACATACAAATGTGTGACTTCGAATGGGGTTTTCTTTGAAGATGCCAAGATCTTTGAATTATATGAAAATTAAGCGCTTGGAAGCCAGTCCAACCATTCTTCTTGCTTCTCAGCGCAGAACATGCGGAGGTACTGCTGGAGATCTCAGTTCATGCGCTCTGTTTGCCTGTCTGTCTGCGGGTGGTGTGTGGTAGATAATTTAGACTTGATTCCTAAGTGAACACAAACCCGCGGTCCGATACAATCAAACAGGGGAGACCATGGTTCTTCCATACATGGTGTAAATATAATTTAGCGGTTTCCAGTGCTGTGATTGTTTTGTTGCATGGAATAAATACGGTTTCTTTAGAGAACTGATCTACAACGATGAGGATGGAGTCAAAGCCGCCAGAGGAGGGAAGATCGGTTGTGAAGTCAGCGGATATGTCCTGCCAGGGACCTTCTGGAATAGGAAGTGGGATTAATGTGCCTGCTGGGGTGCGGTTACCTCCTTTCATGCGTGCACAGCGATCGCATCGAGCAACATAATTTTTGACATAAATGGTTATGTTGGGCCACCAGTAGCTTCTCTGGAGAAGTTCTATGGTCTTTTCATAACTGGGGTGACCAGCAACCAGGGAGTCGTGACAGGTTTTCATAATAGATAAGCGAATGGGTTCGTCATCAGGGACAAATACTTTTCCTTCTTGGTTGTGTAATATTTCGTCAACACGGCATACTCCATGCTTCTTACATAGTTCCTTAATTTCGCTCTTTTTGAGCACGTGTACTTTCTTCTTTATGGAGTGTAAAATTTGTTCACCTTCATTGTGGATTGCCACCAGGATGGTCCATATCCGCTCCAGCGGGATCATCGTGATTCCCTCATTGTCGTGTTCTATACCGATTGCATGATCTTCTCTGCTAGAGAGTGCATCGGCCTTTACATTAGTTGCACTGGGCTTATAGATGAATAGATAGTTGAAGCAAGACAGTCATTGCCACCAATGGGCTTGGTGTTGGTTCAGGTTCTGTGACTGCATAAAGTATTTCAAGTTGGCGTGGTCATTCCAGATCTCAAACTGGTGATGAGAGCCTTCCAGGTAATGCCACTGAAGAACAACAAACCTCTTTACAGAGGTAATGTGTGTGGGTCTGTGGGCACGATAGGCTCGACCCAGGGGGTTCATAGGTAGAAACGGTGGTCAGAAAGAAAGTCCGCTTGAAGTCCGGAGCATGGGAAACAAAGTCCGGAGGTTGGTGAAGGTAGTCTAGGTATAGGAGCGGTATAGACGGTAATAGTCTGGATGTCCGGAGCGGTGGAAACAATGTTGAGTGGTGAAGGGGAGTGGTGAGGATGAAGTGCATGCATTCATGCGTGCATTAGACAGGAAACTGGGAGATCGGAAAGATGTATTACTAGTGGAATACTACACACTTTATAGTCCATAGGACTTCAGGAACAAGTGTCTAAACTCTAAGGAAAAGAAAAGGGGGATGTAATTATGTCAAGAAGCGAAGATTGAAACATATGAAACATGTATCAAATGAATGTAACTAATAAGCGGACATGACAAGGTGATAAAATAGAAGGGGATAGGGTTAGTCTGGAGCAAAGCGGACTAAATAGTCCGGAATATGGAGGTCCTGCATAGGACTAATCCAGGACTAATGTTGGACTAACAGGACTTGAAGTGGACTTGAAGCAGACTAATGGGGATGCAAATGGGAGTCATCAGAGAGTCATGGATGAGGGATATACCACCATAGAGACCTATGGATCTCTACATTCGCGGGGTACTTGAATACTGACTGTCCCCAGTCAGAGATACTCGGTGGAACGGAGTAAGGACTATGTGACATGAGAGATGAAGCAGAGGTGGGCGGTGACTTGTGTGACAGGAAGGAGTAACGAGACAGAGACACTGTGGATATCTGCACCAGAGGGGTGACCAGAGGTAGGAGTGGAGATGGTACATAACTCCTAAGAGACAATGATATGTAGGTAGAAACAGTGGTCAGAAAGGAAGTCCGCTTGAAGTCCGGAGCATGGGAAACAAAGTCCGGAGGTTGGCGAAGGTAGTCCGGGTATAGGAGCGGTATAAACAGTAATAGTCCGGAAGTCTGGAGTGGTGGAAAAAATGTTGAGTGGTGAAGGGGAGCAGTGAGGACGAAGTGCGTGCGTTCATATGTGCGTTAGACAGGAAACCGGGAGATCAGAAAGATGTATTACTAGTGGAATACTACACACTTTATAGTCCATAGGACTTCAGGAACAAGTGTCTAAACTCTAAGGAAAAGAAAAGGGGGATGTAACTATGTCAAGAAGCAAAGATAGAAACATACGAAACATGTGTCAAATAAATGTAACTAATAAGCAGACATGACAAGGTGATAAAATAGAAGGGGATAGGATTAGTCCGGAGCAAAGCGGACTAAATAGTCTGGACTATGGAAGTCCTATATAGGACTAATCCAGGACTAACGTCGGACTAACAGGACTTGAAGTGGACTTGAAGCAGACTAATGGGGATGTGAATGGGAGTCATCGGAGAGTCATGGATGAGGGATATACCACCGTAGAGACCTATGGATCTCTACACTATATAGCTAACAAAGTGTATAGCGCCATAGTTGACTTTGGTAGTGAAGTAAATATCATTACTAGGGAACTATGGGAGAAACTGCAAGTGCTGATGGATATCAACGCTAGTTTAACACTTCATGATGCTGACGGAGGTAATGGTGAATTAAAAGGATTAATTGCATAGCCCGAAGTACATGACTAGGGGTTCGAATGCTCCTTTGTAGCAGATGAAAGCGGCCTTCCATTCATCGCCTTCCTTGATACGAACGTTATTGTAGCCCCATCAAAGATCCATCTTCGTAAATAGTTTAGCTCCTTTTAGCTTATCGATGAGTTGGGAGATTAAGGGGAGTGGGTAATTGTTCTTCACAGTGTGTTCATTTAGATAACGGTAGTCCTGTACCATGTGTTTCTTGCCCTCTTTCTTAGAGATGAAGAATACCAGTGAGGTTTGAGGGGATTTGGAGGAACGAATATATCCTTTCGCCAGCTGATCATCTAGAAAAGTAGCAACTTCCTCCTGTTCTTGTGCAGATAGAGGGATGATGTGATCTTTCTTGGGTTCAAACGTGTCTTTTAGGTCAATGGCATGATCTCACAGTTTTCTTATCAGCATCCTTTCAGATTCGGCTTTGCTGAACACTTTTAGATAATTGTGATATTGCGGGGGAACGAGCTGTTCTGCCACTGCGTCCATCTTTACTTTCTCCTCTAGAGAGCGGATAGTAGCGTGGACCTGGTATTGGATATCCTCTTCATCCTTCTTGACCATGCAGACGAAGACTGGCTTATCTTGAAGGGCATGACAGTGCCTTGGGCAACGTGTCATTCGTACTGAGCCCTTGACCAAATCAATTTCTGGGTTGTGGTGTCTTAGCCAAGAGAATTCGAGGATCAGTGCATTCTTTCCGAGGTCCGTAACTTCAGCTGTGACTTTCTCATGATGGCCCTGGTATTTGATCATCAGGTCCACGGAATGCGTGATGTTCCCTGCAGAGTTCTTTGTTCCATCTACATTAAAGACAGGGATTGCATGTCGTAACTTAGATAGGGGGAGTTTGAGCTTCTCCGCCCAAGATTTATCAATAAAGATCGTGTTTGCACCACTGTCAAGCAGGGCGTCGACTTTCATAAGGGAGTGTCATGCACTGAGAGGCACGACTTTAATGGGTATCATAATTTCCCATGTAGGGTTGAGGTTACATACAAAGACTTTGTGGTCTGGGATTTCGTGAAGGTAACTGAAGAATGAAGTCTTCGGGAAATCTTTTTTTTTCAGATAAGGGGAATCAAGCACAGGTTTAACGTCCCTGCCATACTCCATAGGAGACACCCCTGACGTGTAAGTAAAGGTAGGTACATCAGCTGAGTCATCGTCATCTGACTCCTCAACTGATAGGGGAGAATACTTATTCGGGAAAGAACTCTTGAAATACCCAGATTCGTTCCATGGGCTCAGGCTTTTCCTGACTTCTTGCGCATAGCCTCCTGATCCTTGAACCAGGCGGCCACTTCTTTGAAACTCATTCCTTGTATGGACTTCGAGAAGTCCTGGCATTTGCCTTTTCCTTTTGAGGTCTGATGGACCTCTCATTTATCTTTGGAGGTGCTTTTTCCATCATCCCAGGACATGTGCACTTCGCATGCATTGCGACTGCTTCCTTTCTTGCAGCCCTTCTTGTGCTGCCTGCCGAGCCATTTGCAGAGGGGGCACGCAACGATTGGTTTGGGCAATTTTTAGTGAAATGCCCCTCTTTGCCACAGTTGTAGCAGCCTTTGTTTGCAGCCCCTATGTCCATGGCATTAGGGTCGTGCATCTGAAATTGTGAAGCTAAAGCTTGCTTCTGAGTTCTGCCCCTGATGAAATCAAGGGACTCTTGTGCCATGCCTACCCTTCTGATCTCTTGGACATAGAGGGACGGAGAGACTCCGTGATTGCCTTCTCTGAATATTTGAGCGATAATCGCTCCTCGTGTGTTCTTTTTTAGCAATTCGACTGCATATAAGGGGTCGATCGCTGCTTGTCAGTAAAGTGCTTCCCATCGGATTATGAAGTCATCCATGGGGGAGTCTCCTTAATAACATTTGTTCAGTTGGGCGCATGCCCAGTCCTTCTGGTTGGTACTCCTGAAGAGTCCTTCCAGTTCATCGACCAGGATATCCCAGTCATAATGTCTTCCTTGTTGTAAATGTGTCTGGGTGAACCTGTCCGCCTTAGCGCCCTTGAGGCATGAGAGAACTGCGACAACTGCCTTGTACGAGTTGGGGGCGATGGTATTGGCATTGATCTCAAGCCAGGCCTTGATCTTTGCCCACCATTCCTCAAACTTGGCTTTGGACCTATCATATTTTCCAGGGTCTGGGAAAACTTCTACTCATCACGACATTCCTCCTCCTGCTGGTACCGCTCCTCCTGGTACTATGGCCGTGAGGGCGTTGACTTGTGTTTGTAATTGGTTGTTGGCTGTCGTAAGTTGTGTCATCTGATTGGTGACTGCTTGTAGGTCCGTCATCCTGTCATTGAATTCTGCCAAGATGGCTGCGATCTTATCCTCCCATGAGGTCATTCCGTCCGCAAGAATTTGATTGATGTGTTGCGACATGATTATATAATAGGAGGGGATGGGTTCTCTACTTGGTACAGTAGCGTTCTGGTTTGCATAGAGAGTTTGGGGGATGGAGGCATATTCTGGAATATTTAGGGTTGCTGGCCCTGTCTCAAGTGATCTGGCGGTAGGCTATTTTCCTTTTCTTAACCGGCTTCTTTTCTTCCGGTCTTACTTTCTCTTTGTCACATTCTTTCCTTTTGCAGCTAGATTCTGTGACTGGTGATGGGGTGAGGAGGCTTAGTGGGGATAACTCTCACTTGTCTCCGGATTGTGGTTCTTCTTTGGAGATTAAGAGCAGGCTTTGTAACGTGGGTCGAGTGTGGATGGATAAGGTATCGTCCCTTGGACTGAACACGAGATCATTCGGATTTATGGAAAGATCATCTGCCTCTGAGTGCTGGGATACTCTTACTGTGGATGAGTTGTCTGGGCCTTCCAATCTGAGGGCAAGGGCGACTGTGACCACTTGGTCTATTTCTTCGTCTGATGCATAGTGAAAG
>JBBPRB010000081.1:0-28817 GCA_038092815.1 Hortiboletus rubellus
AGAGCTCTGCTGGCCATGTTGAGAGAAAGCCAGATAGCCATGGTCTTGGACTCCCTGGCTAGGAGTTACTTGAATGTTCTGCTGTGTCAAGTTTGAAGAAACAAGAACAATTTGGATTGGATAGTGACCCATATACCTCATTTGGATTTTCCAGATATTCAGTAGACTCAGAATGATAGTCCAGTGAGGAGTGGACAGAGTACATGGTGGTTGAAGCAAAAGATGTGTTATCTGATCCCTCATCACTGATTGCGGCTGAGTTTTTGCTGGACAGAAGTCATGTGATCCAGGTCATTTACCACAACATTCAGGCTGCTGGCAGCCTTCATAACTGCCTATGTACGGTTCGTTGGACTGGGGTGCAATGGTACTACGTGCACCTGTCTCCCTCACCCTCACCCACCCTGCACCGGATATGCAAGAGCAACGGCGACCGTGCGCGCCCTTGCCCTTTTCTCGCCCTCCCTTGCCCTTTTCTTGCCCTCCCTTGCCCTTTTCTTGCCCTCCCTCGCCCTTTCCTCGCCCTCCCTTGCCCTTTTCTCGCCCTTCCTCGCCCTTTTCTCACCCTCCCTCGCCCTCTCCTTGCCCTCTCCCTCATCTTCCCTGGCCCTCCCTCCCTGCACCGAAGTTCATGCAGACACAATGGTACAACGCGCACGAGTGTGCGCATTGTGCTGTCTCGCTCTTGCCCCCACCCTCAACCTCTTCTTGCCCGTGCCACCCCTTCCCTCCCTCCCTGCCCCAAATGTGCAGAAGCGACGGCACAACACACACCTTGCCCTTGCCCCCTCCTCGCCCGCACCATCTCCTTCCCTCACCCTCTCACCCTCCCTCACCCTCTCGCTGTCTTCTTTCTAGATAAGATCAGTAAAAACGCTGAGAAAACGCTTACCAGACAACCAATCTTATCTCCACGGATAGTAAACCTGAAGCGAAGTGAAGAGAGTACTCTTCCCTGGTCGAGTTGGTACTAGAAACAAGTATCAATCTCGTAGAAAGGGGTTGACTATCAGGCACGTGGTTCGTTCGTCAATTGTCAACAAGGTTGAGGGTGATTGGGAATTTAGTAACATGTTGAGGGTCTGGGTTTCTGTTGGAGTGGTGTATGAAATGTACTAAAGTTAGTTGGGGAATAGTCTAGACAACTCTCAAGTTGCTAGGAAGGAAATACTCTTGTAGTGACTAGGGTTACTTCCCTGAGATATGCTCTCAATGACTTCCAATTAGCTCCTATCGATTAGGAATGCTCAATTGGGTAGGTAGCATAAATACGCTTCACTCTCACTACTGATTCACACATGTTTCTTAGTCACACAGAACAGTCTTTCCTAAACTGATTCTATTATGCACTAAGGAGTTGGCAATCAGCTTCAAATGCTCGACTCAACCCCTTTCCCAGGGTACTAATGAACTATTAGGTCTCCCTACTAGCTGGGGATTTATTCCCTTTAGTTGCCCGCTCTGGGGTTTCTCCCTAAAGGTGTCCTAACTGTCCCTATCCTAAGGGATGCAGTATACTTCTAACTTGGGTCTAGGTAGTTCTATTTATAGCGTGGGAAACTTCTCTACACAGCCTTATTGTTTGTTTGTAGAGGGGTGCACTTGTGAGCACTCGTTGGTTGAATTCAATTGAATAAGAATCTTTTTCCTAAAAGAGGGAACTTCCAAATGGGGCTGAATCGCGCTCCTTATATAGTAGTTTACATGTGGCTGTGCTACCTTCGGTTCCGAGGTGGCTGTGCCAAGATATGACTCATACTGACTCATACTGACTCACTTTGACTCAACCTGTCAGAAAATGACTAGCAATCACTAAAAATAGCCTTTGGCTTGGCAATGACTTATGCTGACTCATTGTGACTTATTATGACTTATTATGACTCATGCTGTGCATGTCACATGATCATTTAGCCAGTCTAGGGGTAGTGCTTTGCTTGGTCCTCATTTGACTCACTTTGACTCACTACAACTCATTATGACTCATGCTGTGCACAGTCACATGATCTGAGTCAGGTGATTCGCAAGTGAGGTCACATGCTCCATTTGCTTCTCTGACACTTAGCTAAGTACAAAAGGGTAAAAGAGATATTAAGAAAATGAGTAGCTATGTAGTTGTAGGTAGGAATAAAAGTATGTTGAGAGAAATCATTTTATTTCTCCGCAACCTGTGGATGAACAAATAAGGGAAAATAGGGGTTCATACTAGACACTATGGTCTATATGTCCTTCAATTAGCTAAGCATTTGGACCGTGGGAATAAGGTGAAAACTCAAATTAAGTATCTGCATCCAAACACTTTGGTGCAGGCCATCCGCAGGGAACGGAAAACAATCGTTCCCAATTGTTCATCCAATCAAGGATAATTAAGTTGGGGTCTTCCATTAGCCCTTTGCTGTCCCTGATCAGGGGATGGTTCATTTTGAGTTAATTCGCGAAGAACTCTCTCCATATCTGCTATAGGGCGAAATGGGAGATCTAAGAAATGAATTAACTCCATTCTATCTTCTAACAGTCCATGCCTAATCGGGTCACCCTGCCTAATTCGGGAATATAGGTCATTGTAATACCGATTACAAAGATAGGCATGCCTGTAGATTGCATGGCAGTAAATACAATGCCATTGCACTGTAGGTGTTCCTCGGTTTCTACCATGGGTAATCACTTGTACAGTTGCATGGTACTGAATTTGATTATTGTCTCCTTGCTCACGAACATGATGCATGAGCTCGGTATGTAGGAATTGTAAGATATGTGCGAGTAGTTGTTGCTGTTTGCGAAGATCTAGTATTTCCTGTACTATTCCATTAGCTTCAGCCATTTGTGTCTGACGGTATTATGTATGGCTGCTGCTTAAGTAAGGTAATGTACTTGGATCGGAGCTCCCTATTATGTATGACGGTATTTAGGGGCACTGATCTCCAATGATATAGGTACTGAAGATAGAAACAAGGGCAATGACTATGCCTTACAGAACTAGGAAATTTTCTTGACTAGTAGCTGATTCAAGATCGAGAAATGATGTTGGTAATATTAGCTAGGGTACCTCCATTAACTTGAGCTTGGCACTCTGGAGGGTTGGGATCTGGTTGTGGGGATCGCTCTCGTTCAGTGAGTTGGCGAAGGATTTCAGCTATGGTCCTTCCTGCAATTGGATGGAATGGTGGTGCTAACAAATCTGCAAGATCTGTTTGCCTTTCTTCTTTTGGCAGACTTCCTTCAGAATTCAAATTTCTCATTTGGTCATATAAGTTGTTGTAGGTTTCAACAAATACTGTAGCATATTGGTAGATGATTAGGCAATGCTGACAATGCCAATCAGCCCAAAGGGTTCCTCTTTCTCTCCCTTCGGTCTCCACATGTATAGTAGCATGATAGTAGGAAGCAGTGTGATCATCATCTTGGAAGGTGTGATCAAATAACCAATCGCGTAGTGTGTTAATAACTCGATCACATAAATTGCGATGCAAACTCAAGTTCCAGATAGTAACATCAAGGTCAATCGGTTCTGCCATATTGCTAGTGCTCCTTATTATTTATAACGGTATTTAAGGGCAATAGTTCTTACAGCAAGAACAGAACTGTAACCACTACAGATGTACTTGGAATGTCGTAGGAAGTAAGGGGTCTGAGGTACACCTTGTTTAATGTTGGTGTAAGGGTAGGAAAGTAGTACACGGAAATGAGGTGATCAGAACACTTATCTACTCGAAGCCGTTGATCTATCCGTAACCGGAACCAGTGTATCAATGACTGTATGGCAGTTAAACAGATTAGATCAAGGGGAATACGAAGTAGAAATTTGTCCGGGATCTTATTGGCTAAGTGGTAATAGTGGGGTGAGGGGGAAAGTTGGACATCAATGCAATCTTGCCAATGTCCGGTGATGTGTGATAGGTGGCCTACAAATATTGGCTCTTCTTCCATCCATGTGTAGAGTGCGATCTGATTGTCACTGCTAGGAGGGTAAATGAACTTGTGTCCCATGGCATAGCCAGTGTGGGCGCTGAGTTTGTGCACGTAAACGAACGTGCCGATGGCTCGGTTGTGATGGAAACACAGATTTGCAGCCATGATTGTATTTTTGAAAGAGACAAGTCATGTCGCTAGATGGCAAGTTGTGCTTACTGGTGGCAGGATTGATGGGATGTGGCAGGCAATGGTGGAATGTGGTAACTTCTACAGTTTCAATGGTCGCCTAAGTAATATACGCGGCTAGATAGATTCTATCGGCGAGATCCGTAGTAAGGCTGGGTCAATTGTCTGTGAATCCTGCTCTTGGTCTGATGAATTAGGTAATACATACGGCACATCTTGTGAATATATCGTTCGGCCTTGTAAATTCCAGCCAAAC
This sequence comes from Hortiboletus rubellus, assembly GCA_038092815.1. Taxonomy (NCBI): domain Eukaryota; kingdom Fungi; phylum Basidiomycota; class Agaricomycetes; order Boletales; family Boletaceae; genus Hortiboletus; species Hortiboletus rubellus. Next base: position 4,352 of record JBBPRB010000081.1, read on the forward strand.
TCAGTAATAATACCATTGTCCGGTGTCCTTCCTGGTGTGCTCGTTGGGAATGGATTTTTAAGACTCCATTCAATAGAGCTAGATCTCTCAATATCCTCTGCTGCTCGAATTTATTGTTCCTCATTTGAGGTGGAGCATGGGGATATGGGGGTGGATCTTGCTCTGGTGGCCCTTGATGGGCCTGCCCAGGTACATTCGGCATGTCTGGGTCCCTTAATATATTGTGAGAATGGTTCCTGAATGGATTGTTACTATTCAACATTGTTTCGGCCAATTCGAGATGAGTCTTGCGATATAGCTGGACTTGTTAGGTAGTCTGGTATTATGCTTTCTTGACTAAAATCTAGGACTCTTAGAATATATTTCTCTAATGCCCGTAGTTCTTCTCTATCAGGTTCTATCTGTTGTAGCTTCTTACAAGCAGATCTACACTCAGTACACTCTGTAACTGAGGGTATCACTATGGTCTTCTCTAGGCTAGTCCTAGGAATGATTATATGATTTGTATGGGTAATTGGCTCAGCTAAGGGTGTGAGACTAAATGTGGGGTGGTAAATTTGGGTGGGGTGCTCAGTAAGCAAATGAGCTACCCAATGATAGGTAACTTGCCGTAATCGATTCTGAATATGCAAGTTCTGTTGGCGGAAATGAACTTGCCACTCTGATAGGGTACTAGTGATATGTGTGGGCTCAGTTGATGTCTGACTCTGTGTCAGATCTGTCACCATCGGCAGTATTAGACTTTATGGGTAGTTTATTGAGTTTGCGCCCATGTGGCTCTCTATCTTCTGTTGATGCTTCTTCTTCGTCTGTGGTTACCTCAGGATCTTTTCCCCTTTTATCTAACTCTGTTAGGGAGTGCCTCTGTATGTAAGGTATTACTCTGAATGCAGCAATTGGTCTAGCTAGTTGAGCTCTGTCAACTTCTGCTAGTCTGTAACTTCCTCCTTGGATTTGTCTGATTACTTTGTATGGACCTAGATACCTGGGCTTAGTTTTCCTGTTCAGTTCTTTCTCAACAGCTGTATTCCTGATTAGGACTAAGTCTCCAGGGGCATAGCTTCCCTGCACCAATCTGGTTTCAAACCGCTTTTCAAATTGGCACTTAGAGTTCAGCCTAGAATCTTGTAAGGTTGCTATGTCTCTTTCCAAATCTTCTTCTCGTCATTCTATTTGCCTTATTCGTAGTGCTAATAACTCATCATGGGAAAGTTCTCGGTCAAATCCTTCAACCAAGAAGGTTGACTCCCATAAATCAAAAGGCAATACTAGGTCAACTCCATATAAAAGGTAATATGCAGAATATCCTGTTGATTGTCGTACAGTAATATTGTCTGCAAATAAGGCTGCTTGCAGCTTGTCTGGCCACAAATGTATCTTCCCTTCACAAGCCTTTATTAAAGCTTCTCTGATTGCAAAGTGGCCTTGTTCAACCACTCCATTGGCTTGAGAATTATAAGGGCTAATAAACACTTGAGGTATTCCATGCTTTGCAAGTATGTCTGATAGGACTCCTTTAAACTCAGGTCCATTGTCCATGACTATCTTTCCCACACCTCCATATCTGTATATAATATCATCTAGCACAAACTGGGCCACTGATCAGACAGATGCTTGTTGTAGAGCTTTGCCTTCAACATATTTAGATAAGTCATCTCTGGCTAGCACTATATAGTGATACCCTTTTGCCACAGGCATGTGCATGATATCTATATGAACCTTTGTGAATACAGTAGCTGGTGGTGGGGTAATAATGGGAATATGGACTTTGGCAGTTTTCCTAATCTGGCACTCATGACAAGACTTGACATGATGCCGTACATCTTGGTACATTTGAGGCCAATAGAAGTGGCATCTGAGGTTTTCCCAAGTGGCTTTCTCACCGTGGTGACCTAGTAACTCATGGGCTTGACTCAAGATCTGTTCCCACTTACTATGGTCAAATATCACTAAGAGAGGATGCCCAGATTTGGTTCACTTAAATAGACATCCTGCTTTTACGAAGTACTTGGTAACCTTTTGTAGAAATTTATTAATAACTGGTATAGGTTCAGGATTGGTCAGATATGTACTCATATATCTGCTTAAGGGTAGTATCTTGATTCTCTTGGGCAGACATCACATATGCTGTCATGCTCCTAGAGATACCTTCTTCTATACCATTGTTCTTATGCAATTTGGGTCCATAATGTGCATAGAACAAGGCAATCTTGTCAAGCCAACTATTATCATAAGTTTCTATCTTGGCTTGGTCTTCTAGTGGCCTTTGGGATAATGCATCTGGTGCTTTGAACTGAGTTGCAGGTACATGCACAAGGGTAAAATCAAATATGAGGATTCCTTGAATCCACCTGTTGATTACTGCATTTGGTTGCAGTTCAGCCTCATTCAGCATTCCCTTGATATACTTGGCATCCACCTCTACTATGAGGTTCTTGGCTCCAATTACATACAGGCGAAAGTGTCGTAAAGCTCGGAATAAGCCAAATAGTTCCAGCTTGGGTTGGGAGTAGGTAGCTTCCACTAAAGAAAAGGGAAGTGATCCATATCTAGAAGGACGGCGTTTACCATGTTCATCTATTCGTGACAGAATCATTTCTACCCCCATGTAGCTAGAGTCTACTGACAACACTATTGGTTGTCCGCATGTGTAATCTATAGGTAAGAGTGTGGGTGCTGTCTTAATCAATTCTTTTAAAGTCTCAAAGGCTTCTTGACATTCTTCTGTCCAGACAAAGGGTACATCCTTCTTCCAAGTAGCTGTTATGCTTCTGGCTATCTGTGAGTAATTAGGAATCCATATGCGGACTGTTCCACATAAGCCCATAAATTGTCTGGCTTCTGTAGCACTTTGAGGAGTAGGCCATTCCTTTATGGTCTTTACTGGTTGTACATCGGGTTCTCTTCCATTGATTCCTACATTTTGACCAAGTATTACTACTTGGAGTTGGCAGATTTGAAGCTTCTTTCCATTGAAGGTTCCTCCAGCCTCTGCCAAACGATGTAAGATTTTATTCAAATCTCTTGCATGTTCCCAAATATATTGTCGTATGCTTGGTCTTTCTGGTAGAATTGCAGGGTTCCCATCCTTATCAGGATAGGTAGTAAGTGGTCCTCGTATTGGTGCATCATCGATGAATACATTCATCACTTGCTTGACAATCTCATTTTGGAATATAAACACCATACATTCTTGAAATTCAGAGGGTGAATTGGTGTATTCAGTTTATCCAAAGTAGTCCTAGTGGGGTTTGGAAGGCTGTCATGTCTCAACTAGCTGCGTCCATCTTTCTTGTATCAAAGCCCCAATATAGGTCTAGAACTGTAAAGCATTTTCCTCCTAAAAACTGGTCTACAAATTGATCCAGGTGAGGGGGAATGGATGATTCCTTGATGCTGATTGCATTTAGTGGCTGCAGGTCATGTACTATTCTTAGTTTCTGCTTCTCTTCATTCCACGTACAGAACCATTGTGATCTGTAGGGGAATTGGCAGTATTCATAGACTCCTGCTCTTATCTTAAGTTGCAGCAGATCTATAATTCGTTGTTGCAGTGCAGGGGCAAGTCGTATCCCTTTCTCCTGCCATGGCTTATGCAGTACATGAGGTATCTTATACAGGCTAAAGTACTCTTCCTTAAGAGTTCCCCTATCCTCGTCTTCAAAGGCTATAGCTGCTTCATTCTTGATCAGCATATAGATAAACAAATCTTGTTCTTCAGGCCACCAGAATTGGTAGGACTCCATATCCTTCAATATCTTGTCTATTCGCTCCTGGGTAAACTTCCGAGTGGGCCTCTGTAGGCCAAAGTGTACATTTAGGGGTTCCAATGTTGTCATTGGATCGTATGGTATTGTTCTGGTGACCTTAAACTCCTGGGGAATTGCGGTCGAGATTGGCTGGATATGTTGATCAACCCGCTTATATGCTCCATAGGTCCGTACACACGAGTGGGATGTTGATTGGGTAAGCAATCCTATAGACTCTGTGTCTAGATTCTTAGGTAAGTCCCGATCCTTACTATGTTCCTTGAATATTGCCTTGGTAGTCATTGTAGTCATTGTCTCAATCGTCTTGATCTGTTGGTTCTGCTGCTTCGTTAGGCAGGCAGATGCTATCAGTAATACCGTCGCTTCGTTAGGCAGGCAGTTACTAATAGCTAGTACGCCTTTCTTATGTGCGTCTTCCTAGTAGGGTGTGAGATCTATCCCTTAGATGTCACACGTAAGAGTCTAGTTCCTATGGTAGTCCGTAGCTATGCCTATATATGGTCTTAGGATCACACGGGATCTGCCTAGGCTGAATAGCTATACTCTACGCTTCTAGTACTCCCATTTTACTATAGTAGGGAATCCTTCTATTCACAGTTGTATTCACCGTACTTGTGGTGTTAGCTTTGTGCTATTGCCAGCGTAGCAACAACTATGTATTCTCTTCTGTAGTTTAGTGAGGTTGTGTTCGTTGTGTCGTATGACTAGATGGCAAGGTTATCGTATGTAATCGTGTACCATAGTCTACCTAAAGACTCGGTTCATGTCCTCATATATTTCTCTCTCTGTGCGGGGAGCTGGTTTCCACAGGGAATGGAAACACTTCATAGTTGGGTTATACTTGTTGGCCAGTCAACTGTTTGACTTCTCTACTCATTCAGGCAGGGTTTCGCTCACACTTTCCATGTTGTCGTAAAGGGAATATAAGAGGGGGTATGTAGGAATACGGTAACGATACAGTAGGAGTGTCCTTCATAGCTATAGTAGGTGGGGATGGACACTTTCCACACCATTGGATCAGGTGCTCTCGCTCTGAACACCAGATGGGTTCCTGTTATCTACCATAGTCACAAGGAAACACACCTCTTGTATGTCCGACTGTTCCAATTGGGGGGGTTGGCGATGCTTGTCCTAGTTGGCCTCTCCCGCATGTAGAGCACGAGTCTAGGAGGGGTGGGTCATCTAGTAAGTCACTGGGTTATCGAGGTGATGGGGCATACCTGGTCCTATGCGCCTCAAGCAATGGTGGGGGGGAGGGGAAAAGTCCACCCTGTGGTTGCTAAGGGCGAGGCCAGGTTTATATACTATGTGGTTGGATCTTAAAGTGTTCGGCATATTCCTTAAGCGAGCACAGTTTGCTAGGGCGTAACTTGATAAGCGAAATGAATATCAGCATGTCTGCTGGGTGTCTATCCTATTTTGGGACTGCTGATCCGCAGCTTTGACAAGGCCGCAAAGTTCCTTCTTGATTTGGGAATGGCGTTTTGTCCTTCCTATTTGGGGACAGGGTCCTAAACTTTGAGGTACAGTGTCTGACTTGTATGATTCGTCTCAGGCTGTATCAGCCTCTACTTTGTATACCTAGTTCCTTGGATATTGTATTTAATGTACCTTAGTGTCAGTCACAACTTGTTGCCCATAACAATACACTTGATTGTGGACTACACTATTGTACAAACACTTGCGCATGTCTGGGGCGTGGCACATCGTAACTATTCGTACATACAAATATCCACCTAACATAGGTAGCGATGAACTGAAAGACTAGTTGTAGTAAGTCGCAGGAGGGGATAGTCAGTCAAGAAAACGAAATGGAAACAATATCCAAGCTTCAGGGACGGGACTGTCAACGGACATCACGGAACTGTCAAAAAATCTGTCACAGAAGTGTCAAAGATTGAGCCCAGAGCACAACTGTGCTTAGGTCTCAGTTCACTATCTGAAGGAAAGATAAGACATATGAAGTGTCAAAGACGCTGGGTTTTTCCAAAAATTATGAAAAATAAGCATAAAAAGGTAAAACGAAACATTCATTAGTGTACTAGATGGGGATCGAGGTATACTCAATCAGTCCCTGAGGGACAGACAGCGGTGCGACGATCTCCGAGGTGCCATGTTGCCAATAGAAGTCTTCTTGTTTGGCACAGAGTCGGCAAGCGTTGCGATAGAGTGACTGCGCTTCGGTAGCGCGGTGACTGGCAAGTGAGTTGGGGTCGTCAAGGTGGAAATTGTGGAGGAGCTGGGTGATAAGGTCCTTGTCTGGGAGAGGAATCTGTAGAATCTGATCAATAAGATCAGATAACTTGACCTCACCCATGAAGTGGAGTGTTCTGCTGGCTGATCAAAGAAACCCAATCTCTCCGAGAGTGAAGAGTGGGTTAGCAGAAGGTGCTCGTTGCTGGAAGAACTCGCCCCAGTGAACTGAGGCTGGGGCGATGGTGGTGCTGTCAATGAAGATAACTGTGGCAGTCTCCTGCAGACAGTCGTATGCCTGCGGGAGTGTTAGTACTGCAAGGATAGAGTGTAAGACACTGTAAGCATCTGTGCAAAAATGGCACATATCTTCGAGATGGCGGCAACGGTCGATTTGGAGCCAGAGCACGTGGAGCTCGTAGGATGGGGTACGGCCGAAATACACTGTAGGGGGATGACGCATCAACTGCTCACTCCTCGGCGCTCCATCCCAGTCGCAGGCTTTTTCCAAATATCTTTTTAACGACAAGTAAAATGTTGTTGTATGAAAGATCGCCACATCGATATACAGTGACACGATCTTCCCCTCAGGTGGAGATGGGTGGTAGTCTGGGTTATACTCGAATGGCAGCTGGAAATAGGTAGTGCCATAGTTCCCATTTGTCTTGAAACTATTAGTCCCATCGAAATGTCCTTCCCTGAAGGGAAGGACTCCAAACCTTTGGTTCGTTTGAGTATGGAACTGGTTGGGATCGAATATCCCCTCCATGAGAGGGTTAGATCGACTGAAGAAGAGTTTTCTGGGGCAATCCAGATCTCTGCTGAGTGGCGATGGATACTGAGAGATGTCGGAGCTCCATGTTGACGAGGTAGAGGTAGTACTACCTGTCTCCGATCGACTATCTTCTTCGATGATTTGATGATCTGTAATAAAATTTGGAGAGGGACTCGGGGTGACAACGTACCCAAATCGCAGCATAAGGTGCCCATCCTCCTTGGACAGGGCGAGGAGAAGAAACCTCCCCATCGATGGGGAGGTAGTCGGTGGGATATCTGTTAGTTCTAAGTCCAATATCCTCTCACCTGGTACCTTCCATGGCCGATCATTGGCATCTTCTTCGGCGATCTTCTTTTCCTCCTGAGCTCGACTGAGCTCGCGTCGCAGGCCACTGGTATGGCGGAGGGAAAGGAGGGAAGGGGGATCATTGTGTTGGGGAGGAGGAGTGGGGATGGGAGGAGACAGGGCGCAGCTCTCCTGCTCGAGGAGGTGCTCGAGCTGCGCTTGGTAGCCGGGGAGGAAGGGAGCGGTACAATGACCTAATCAGGTAAACATCATATAGGGGACAGGGGATGTGATTTTCTGGGCATCATCGGGTAGTGCCACAGTTGGCAGACTTACCCGACACTGATTGGGCTCCGTATCCACTTTGGGTAATTCCATGGGAAGTATGTAGACTAATTGGTAATTGCTGTCTACATTGTACAGCATAGGTCGCAGTGTAGCATACTGCGCTGAGTTCAAAATGATGACGTCGGCTAAGCAATTATTGATCGGGGCATGCACAGGCGAGGCAAGTGTCCCGAGTCAAGCATTATCAAGCTTGGGTGGGGGCTGCCCATAGCTCGTGAGGGATGGTTCAGGTTGGAAAATAGTCTGATAAGCGTCTGAGAGGTGATAGGAATGTTTCGGCATCATGCCCCAGAGATTCTCTCCCTCTGGGGGCTCACAATTAAATATTCTTTGCATTGTCAGGCTGTGATCTTCTTGTGCCTCATGCTCTGGGCACACTTCCATATTTGGCTCATTTTGGATCTCTGGCTCCACTATCTTCCCTAAATAAGATAGAGTGGAGCTGCACCCTCCTACTATGAGCGGTGTGCTTCCATTCTTGGCAGCCGACGACTGTACAAGAATTTCTAAGGTCTGATTATCTTTGCCGTTAACGTAGCTAAATCGTAGGTACGTTCCATCTAATCTTTCACCAATGAAGACAAAGTTCTGCTGCTACCAAGGGTGGCCGAGTAGTATGTCGAGGGGACAATCAGTAGATACCCAAAAATTACTATAAGTAGTTAGTCCTCCTATCTGTATAGCTAGATCGGGAATTAATCCTTTTAATTCACCATTACCTCCGTTAGCATCACAAAGTATTAAACTAGCATCGATATCCATCAGCACTTGCAGTTTCTCCCATAGTTCCCTAGTAATGATATTTACTTCACTACCAGAGTCAACTACGGCACTATACACTTTGTTAGCTATACAGTGTAGAGATCCATAGGTCTCTATGGTGGTATATCCCTCATCCATGACTCTCCGATGACTCCCATTTGCATCCCCATTAGTCTGCTTCAAGTCCGCTTCAAGTCCTGTTAGTCCAACGTTAGTCCTGGATTAGTCCTATGCAGGACTTCCATATTCCGGACTATTTAGTCCACTTTGCTCCGGACTAACCCTATCCGCTTCTATTTTATCACCTTGTCATATCTGCTTATTAGTTACATTTATTTGACACATGTTTCGTATGTTTCTATCTTCGCTTCTTGACATAATTACATCCCCCTTTTCTTTTCCTTAGGGTTTAGACACTCGTTCCTGAAGTCCTATGGACTATAAAGTGTGTAGTATTCCACTAGTAATACATCTTTTCAGATCTTCGAATCTCCCGTTGACCTGCACCAAAGTGTTTGGATGCGGATACTTAGTTATTGTATATATGATGCTAGATATTTGACCCGAGATTTGAGTTTTCACCTTATTCCCACGGTCCAAATGCTTAGCTAAGTGAGGGACATATAGACCATAGTGTCTAGTATATACCTCTATTTCTCCTTATTTGTTCATTCACAGGTTGCAGAGAAATAAAATGATTTCTCTCAGCATACTTTTATTACTACCTACTGTACAACTACATAGCTACTCATTTCTTAATATCTCTTCTACCCTTTAGTACTTAGCCAAGTGTCAGAGAAGCAAATGGAGCATGTGACCTCAGTTGTGAATCACCTGACTCAGATCATGTGACTGTGCACAGCATGAGTCATAATGAGTCATATTGAGTCAAAGTGAGTTAAATGAGGACCAAGCAAAGCACTGCCCCTAGACTGGCAAAATGATCATGTGACCTGCACAGCATGAGTCATTGCCAAGCCAAAGGCTATTTTTAGTGATTGCTAGTCATTTTCTGACAGGTTGAATCAACGTAAGTCAGTATGAGTCAGTATGAGTCATATCTTGGCACAGCCACCTCGGAACCGAAGGTAGCACAGCCACATGTAAACTACTATATAAACAGTGCGATTCAGCCACATTTGGCAGGTTCCATCTTTTAGAAAAAAGGTTCCTACTTGAGTAAATCTCAACCAACGAGTGCTTACAAGTGCACCCCTCTACAAACAAACAGAGAGGCTGTGTAGAGAAGTTTCCCACACCATAAATAGAACTCCTTAGACCCAAGTTAGGAGTATACTGCATCCCTTAGGATAGGGACAGTTAGGACACCTTTAGGGAGAAAACCCCAGAGCGGGCAACTAAAGGGAATAAATCCCCAGCTAGTAGGGAGACCTAATAGTTCATTAGTACCCTGGGAAAGGGTCAAGTCGAGCATTTGAAGCTGATTGCCAACTCCTTAGTGCATAATAGAATCAGTTTAGGAAAGAGTGTTCTGTGTGACTAAGAGACGTGTGTGAATCAGTAGCGAGAGTGAAGCGTGTTTACGCTATCTATCCAATTGAGCATTCCTAATTCACAGGAGCTAATTGGAAGTTATTGAGAGCACATCTTAGGGAAGTAACCCTAGTCGCTATAGAGTATCCTTCTAGCAACCCAAGAGTTGTTTAGACTATTTCCCAACTAACTTTAGTACATTTCATACACCACTCCAACAGAAAGCCAGACCCTCAAAGTGTTACTGAATCCCCAATCACCCTCAACCTCATTGACGATTGACAAACGAACCACGTGCCTGATAGTCAACCCCTTTCTATGAGATTGATGCTTGTTTCTAGTACCAACTCGACCAGGAAAGAGTACTCTCTTCACCTCACTTCAGGTTTACTATCCGTGGAGATAGGATTTAGTTGTCTGGTAAGCGTTTTCTTAGTGTTTCTACTGATCTTATATAGAAAGAAGACACCATCTAACGCACGCACGAACGCACACACTTTGTCCTCACCGCTCCCCTTCACCGCTCAACATCGTTTTCACCACTCCGGACTTCCGGACTATCACTGAAACAACCCTAGAGCGTAGCTCCCTTAAGTTGCCAAAAGATAGCCGTAGACTTGTGGTCGTGAAGAGAAGAGGCTTGTCAGGCCAAAAGAGTCCTTCTTATAGTACTTTAGGGGAAAACACCAAGAGAACTAGACTGGAGTTCTCTGGCACTGGCATCGAGCCTTAAGTACCTACTAGAGGTATGTACATGTTGTGACCATATCTAACGATCTGGGAACAAAAGGGGAAAAGGGCATAGGGCAAAACGGAAGTGAAACACATGAAGCCAACTCGCAGTGTGGCAGAATGGAAGAGAAGCGTAACACAAGTGAAACGTGTGTATCAAAGAATGGAATAGAAGCGTAATCAAACGCTTCTGTGAAAAGGTGAAACATAGAAGGGACGGAGATGAAACATAATGTGAAACGGGAAAGATGAGAAGTCTCGTGTGTGAAACGGAGTGAAGGAGGTGAGACGACTATGATGCACGAGATAAGGGTGGTTGGAATCAAGATAAGATATAAGATAAGATTGTCTGTTGTTAGCGTAGAAAACGTTAAGTCCAACGAACATAGGGGTATGGGAATATACTGATCATAACACTATCCCCCTTCTAGGGATCGACTTCCAGGCGATTCAAGAGCGGTGACTTGCACTCGGTATAATTCACGTAAGGATTAAATAACTTCTCAACCTGGGCAAAGATCATGGACAGTTTTCGTGGGGCATTCGGGTGGAGGATGTGGAATTCGCGGATGGTGTCCTGAGCACCTTGGAGATTCCCGAGTGGTTTCCATGTACGATCTGTCTCTTCAAAGCCTTTCCAATGCACCAGGTATTCGAGGCAGTGTCCCTTCAATCAGGAATCTACCAAATAATCTACTTCGTGAACTTCTTTGCAGTCTATGGTGATATCAACTGGGCAGGGCTGGATGACGGGTTGGCTGGGCAACCTTTCCTTATAAGGTTTGACGTGAGAGATGTTCACAACATTGTGGATCTTCATACCCCTGGGAAGTCTAAGCTTAACCGCATTGGGGCGCATGAGTTCCAAAATAGGGAAGGGGCCTAGCCACCGTCTTGGATTGGCGCGTCAAGCGCAGGTTATCTGTGGCTAACCAGACCTTATCTCCGACCTTGTATTGCGGAGCTTCGGACTGGTGTTTGTCCGCATGAGCTTTCATTCGCTCTTGGGATGCCTTTAGACTATTTCTTGTCTCCTCCAAAGTCTTGCTCATCAAATCGGCAAACTCCATAGCGGCTGGCGCTTTGAAGACACGTTGTTCCACACCCATACGGGGGACATACGAACATGTGACTTCGAACGGGGTTTTGTTTGAAGATGCCGAGATCTTCGAGTTATATGAAAATTGGACAATTGGAAGCCAGTCCAACCATTCTTCTTGCTTCTCAGCGCAGAACATGCGGAGATACTGCTGGAGATCTCAGTTCATATGCTCGGTCTGCCCGTCTGTCTGCGGGTGATGTGCGGTTGATAATTTTGACTTGATTCCTAAGCAAACGCAAACATCTTGCATCACTTGGGAAGCGAACCGTGATCCATGGTCCGATACAATCGAACGGGGAAGACCATGGTTCTTCCATATATGGTGTGAATATAATTTAGCGGCTTCCAGCGCTGTGACTGTTTTGTTGCACAGGATAAATAAGGTTTCTTTAGAGAACCGATCTACAACGACAAGGATGGAGTCGAAGCCGCCAGAGAAGGGAAGATCGGTAGTGAAGTCGGCGAAGACGTCCTGCCAGGGACCTTCTGGAATAGGAAGTGGGATTAATGTGCCTGCTGGGGCGCAGTTACCTCCTTTCATGCGTGCACAGCAATCGCATCGAGCGACATAGTCTTTGACGTAAACGGTCATGTTGGGCCACCAGTAGCTTCTCCTGAGAAGTTCTATGGTCTTTTCATAACCAGGGTGACCAGCGACTGGGGAGTCATGACAAGATTTCATAATAGATAAACGAATGGGTTCGTCATCAGGGACGAAGACTTTTCCTTCTTGGTTAGGTAAAACTTCATCAACACGGCATACTCCGTGCTTCTTGCATAGTTCCTTAATTTCGCTCTCTTTGAGCATGTGTAGTTTCTTCTTAATGGATTGTAGAATTTGTTCGCCTTCATTGTGGATTGCGACCGGGATGGTCCATATCCGCTCCGGCGGAATCATCGTGATTCCTTCATTGTTGTGTTCTATGCCGATTGCGTGGTCTTCTCTCCTAGAGAGTGCATCGGCCTTAACGTTAGTTGCACCGGGCTTATAGACGAATAGATAATTGAACCGAGAAAGCCACTGCCACCAGCGGGCTTGGCGTCGATTCAGGTTCTGTGACTGCATAAAATATTTCAAGTTGGCGTGGTCGTTCCAGATCTCAAACTGGTGACGAGAGCCTTCCAGATAGTGGCACCATATTTCCAATGCTTGGATAATGCTCAACATCTCCTTGTTGGCAATGGGATAGTTCCGTTCTGCAGGCATCATACTGTGACTGGAATAGGCAACGGGATGCCACTTGTCTTCTTTTAATATAGATAATATAGCCCCTGTGGCGTAATCTGAGGTGTCGGTTTCAAGGCGGAATTGACAATCAATGTCCGGGAATGCCAAAACGGGTGCTGTGGTAAAACGTTCTTTGAGCGTGTCGAACGTGACTTGTTGTGCTTTTTTCCACTCGAAAGGTTGGTCCTTCTTTAATAAATCATTCAAGGGACGAGCGTGCTGGACGTAGTCCTTGATGAACCTTCGGTAGAAATTGGCGAGTCCGAGGAAACTGTGAACTCCTTTGACGTTCTTTGGTTCTGGCCATTTCAAGATGGCTTTGACTTTGGAATCGTCCATTCTAATTCCATCGACACCAACCATCATGCCGAGGAACTCGACTTCCTTCTTCAAGAAGAAACACTTTTCTGGTTTTACGAAGAGATCATTTTCTTCCAACCTCCGCAGTATTTCGTGCACGACTCTGTCGTGTTCGTCTTGGTCGTCTGTTTTTGTGGATATCATTAGGTCATCAATCTAGACCACAATTACGTTCTCCATATTGACGAATATCTCATTCATCATTGCTTGGAAGGTGCTGGGTGAACTGCATAGCCCGAAGTACATGACTAGGGGTTCAAATGCTCCTTTGTAGTAGACAAAAGCGGCCTTCCATTCATTGCCTTCTTTGATACGGACATTGTTGTAGCCCCATCGGAGATCCATTTTCGTAAATTACTTAGCTCCTTTTAGCTTATCGACAAGTTGGGAGATTAAAGGGAGTGGGTAATTGTTCTTGACAGTGTGTTCATTTAGATAATGGTAATCCTGTACCATGCGCTTCTTGCCGTCTTTCTTAGGGATGAAGAACACCGGTGAGGTTTGAGGGGATTTGGAGGGACGGATATATCCTTTAGCCAGCTGATCATCTAGAAAAGTGGCGACTTCCTCCTGTTCTTGTGTGAATAAAGGGATGATACGACCTTTCTTGGGTTCAAACGTGTCTTTGAGGTTGATGGCGTGATCCCACAGTTTTCTTATCGGCATCCTTTCAGATTCAGCTTTGCTGAACACTTTTAGATAGTCGTGATACTGCGGGGGTATGAGCTGCTCTGTCACGGCGTCCGTCTTTACTTTCTCTTCTAGAGCGCGGATAGTGGCATGGACCTGATATTGGATATCCTCTTCTTCTTTTTTGATCATATGAACGAAGACTGGCTTGTCTTGGAGGGCATGACAGTGCCTTGGGCAGTGTGTTATACGTACTGAGCCCTTAACCCAATCAATTTCCGGGTTGTGGCGTCTTAGCCAGGAGAATCTGAGGATTAATGTATTCTTTCCGAGGTCTGTGACTTCAGCTGTGACTTTCTCACGATGGCCCTGATATTCGATCATTAAGTCCACGGAGTGCGTGATGTTCCCTGCAGAGTTCTTTGTTCCATCTACATTAAAAACGGGGATGGCATGTCGTAATTTAGATAGGGGGAGTTTGAACTTCTCCGTCCAAGATCTGTCAATAAAGATCGCATTTGCGCCGCTGTCAAGCAGGGCGTCGACTTTCGTAAGAGAGTGGCGTGCGCTCATAGGAGCGACCTTGATGGACATCATAATTTCCCGTGTAGGGTTGAGGTTGCGTACGAAAACTTCGTGGTCTGGGATTTCGTGAAGGTAACTGAAGGATGAAGTCTTTGGGGAATCTTTTTCTTTCGGATAAGGGGAATCAAGCACAGGTTTAACGTCCCTGTTGTGCTCCATAGGAGGCACCCTTGATGTGTCGGTAAAGGTAGATACATCAGCTGAGTCATCGTCATCCAACTCCTCAACTAATAGGGGAGAATACTTATTCGAGAAAGACCCCTTGGAACACCCAGATTCGTTCTGCAGGCTCAGGCTTTTCCCGACTTCTTGCACATAGCTTCCTGATCTTTGAACCAGGCGGCCGCTTCTTCGAAACTCATACCTTGGATGGACTTCGAGAAGTCCTGTCGTTTGCCTTTTCCTTTTGAGGTCTGGCGGACCTCACATTCATCTTCTGAGGTGCTTTTTTCGTCTTCCCAGGACATGTGCACTTCGCGTGCGTTGCGACTGCTGCCTTTCTTGCAGCCCTTCTTGTGCTGGCCACCTAGCCATTTGCAAAGGGGGCAGGCGACGATGGGTCTTGGGCAATTTTTGGTGAAATGCCCTTCTTTGCCACAATTGTAGCAGCCTTTGTTTGCAGCCCCGATGTCCATGGCATTAGGGTCGCGTTTTGAAAATTGTGGAGCCAAAGCTCGCTTTTGTGTTCTACCCCTGATGAAATCAAGGGATTCTTGCGCCATGCCTACCCTTCTGATGTCTTGGAGATAGAGGGCCGGAGAGGCTTGGTGATTTCCTTCTCTGAAAATTTGAGCAATGATTACTCCACATGTGTTCTTTTCTAGCAGTTCGACCACATGTGAGGGGTTGATTGCCACTTGTCGGTACAGTGCTTCCCATCAGATTATGTAGTCATCTGTGGGGGAGTCTCCTTGATAGCATTTGCTTAGTTGGGCACATGCCCAGTCCTTTTGGTTGGTGCTTCTGCAGAGCCCTTCCAGTTCGTCGACCAGGGTGTCCCAGTCATATCCTCTTCCTCATTGTAAACATGTTTGGGTGAATCTGCCCGCCTTGGCGCCCTTGAGGTGTGAGAGAATCGTGACAACTGCTTCATAGGAGGCGGGGGCAATGGTATTGGCATTGACTTCAAGCCAAGCCTTGATCTTAGCCCACCATTCCTCAAATTTGGCTTTTAACCCGTCGTATTCTCCAGGGTCTTCAAATACTTCTACTTGTCGCGATGTTCCTCCTGCTGGTACTGCTCCTCCACCTGCCGGTGCTACGGCGGTGAGGGCATTGACTTGCATTTGTAATTGATTGTTGTGCATTTGTTAGAACCGTAACTCCGGTATCAACTCCGGAACGCCAGAGGTGATTTAGGAAGTGGGACTTGGCTTCACCGTATGTGGTGCGCCCTTACAAGAGTTTGGTCCTGGATTTACGGAGAACGGAGGTCGGACTTAAGACATGGAAACGTCAAGTCGAGCGGAGGTGTCAGAGGAGAGTCGTCGAGACTCAAGCAGAAGTTAGGAGAGTTATTCTAGATGATATTCGAATTAAAGAATACAGGAGTGAAATCGGAGGCTTATATACGGAGTTCAAGAATGATTAGTATACAGAGTCGTAAGGGATTGGTAAGGGAACGGGAGTTGGAAGTAAGTATCCTGGAGCTGTGCTCTAAGCGAGACACAGGTTCGGAGGTAAGTAAGTAACGGAGCTAATACTAAATAGGAGAGAACAAGGAACAGAGACGAAAAGAGAATACTAAGTACAAGTCCGGAGTCCGGAGACAAGTCCTGCGCGAGAAGGTGGAGTTCTTGATGATAGGCCTGGAGGGCCGGAGTTGAACTTGGGCGAAATACGGGATATGGCAGTATCCCGCTTCTAGGCCTGAACCCCTGAAGGCCTTTAGCGAGGGACAATGTGGAGTTAGGAAATCGGAGTCCGAAAGTTTGTTGATCGCCTTTCGGTACCGTATAAAGTCTGGGGTGCCCTGGCCTAACCTTATCACCCATTACCATCATGTCTGATATCCTCGACATCGAGAGCTGGTCCGACAAGTGCCTGGCAGAGTGCGCCGACGATGACGAAGACCTCTGCGACGCGAAGTTCACTGAGTGGCGACGAAGAAGGAGGGTGGAGAAGGAGGCACGGGAGGCGGAGGAGGTGCGTAAGGCGGAGGAGGTGCACAAGGTGGTGGAGGAGGCAAAGGCGGCAGAGGAGGCAAAGGTGGCGGTGGAGGCAAAGGCAGCGGCGGAGGCAAAGGCAGCGGCGGAGGCAAAGGCGGCGGCGGAGGCGGCGCGCCACAAGGAGGCCGAGGAGGAGGCCAGGAAATGAGTAAGTACTCGTTACCTGTGGATAGTCGCGCACTAACGAGGACTAGGCCGAGAAGGTCCGAGCGGAGCAGAGCTCCGTCAAGGGCAAGGGGAACGTCCAGCAGCCCCTGTTGGAGTGCAAGCAGTGTGAGGACCGGGGGCTCGAGTGCGAACTCGGGCCTGGCAAGTCCAAGTCCTGCACAGGGTGCATCGAGGCAAAGGCGAAGTGCGAGCGAGGTGGAGCGGAGAAGACAGGCGGAGCAAAAAGGAAAAGACGTGTGGAGGGCAAGTCGCCGAGGGAAAAGAAGAAGGCGAGGTTGGAGATGAAGGGGTCGGAGTCGGACAAGGGAGAGGGGAGCTTGGGGGCGGCAGCAGTTGCTCAGCTCCAAGTACCCGTGGAGTTCGGGTACTGGATGCAGTGGCTGCTCAAGAGGATGGACAGGCAGAACGAGCTCCTGGAGGAGCTCGTCGCAGCCAAGGAGTTGGAGGTGCACGGGTGGGCCTCGGACTTGGAGTCCGAGGTCTCTGCGTACGAGGGAGGTGGGATGGAGGTGGTGGTGGCAGCGGAGTTGGCGGAAGACCTGGAGAGCTTGGAGGAAGAGAGGGCAGTGGTGGGGGAATGCCACTCAGATGAGTCAATGGAGTAGAATAGACTGCCCTTGTAAATAGTCAAGAGGAATGTACCAAGTTTGAGAGTCAAGCATCGGAGTGAGGTCCGGGCTTGTCCGGGTAATGGAGATGGTAGTCATGGACGAGTTCGGACATGTGATCGAGCTCCGTGGCTAACAGCCAGGAGGTCTTGTCGTCCGTGCCTTCATATCCAGACCAACGCACTAGGTACAGTAACTTGCAATTTTTCCTTCTTCAATCTATCTTGGAGTCAAGTATCTCGGAGATCTTGTACTCCGGTTCTCCGTCAACTTCTACCGGAGGAGGTGGGGGTTGTACCTGATTGGGGATTGTGTTGGGTATGGAGGGCTCCAGTTGGGAGACATGGAATACGGGGTGGATGGACTTCATAGAGTCTGGAAGGCGGAGTGTGAAGGAGAGGGATCCGGCCTGAGCGATGATTGTATACGGCCCTAAGTTCTTCTCAGAGAGTTTCTTGGAGGGCCGTGTTGAGTGGAAGTATTTTGCCTTGATGAATACCTGGTCACCGACTTTGAAGTCCGGTGCTGGAGTTCGCTTGGCATCTGCAGGTCCTTGGTATCGCTTTTGGGCGGCAGCCATCTCCTCACGGAGGAATGCGTGGAGGGAATTGAGGTCGACGGAGTATTTGCGAGCTCTCTCGGATGTGAGGTCACGCTCGGGGTGAATGGTGATGTTGGAGTGATAGCCCTTATTGGCGAAGAACGGTGAGACTCCAGTGGTAGCGCTCGGAGCGTTGTTGTACGCAAACTCCACTAGGGGCAGGAGTTCAGACCAGTTGTCTTGCTGGTAATTACAATAGACTCAGAGGTACTGCTCCAGTGTCTGGTTCATTCGTTCTGTCTGACCGTCTCCTTCGGGGTGATAGCCGGAGGTGAAATGGAGACGGATGTCCAGGGCCTTACCAAGCGAACGGAAGAAATGAGAGACGAACTCCGAACCTCTATCGGAGGTAATGTGGGAGGGAACTCCATGCTTGGAAAAGACATGGAGGAGGAAGAGTTTGGTGAGCTCCAGAGAAGTAACCGTATCGTGCGTTGAGATGAAAATGCACTGCTTGGATGGACGATCTACAACTACTAGGATGGTGGTGAATCCGGAGGACGCGGGGAGTTGTTTGATGAAGTCCATGGAGATGGAATTCCATGGCTTCTCTGGGATAGGGAGCTGCTTGAGCAGCCCGTATGGTTTGTGCCTAGGAACCTTTGCGTGGGCGCAGGTCGTGCAGGACGAAATTCACGTCAAATTAGTTCCAAGGTCCGGTTCTGGCCGAAATGTCCGGAGAGGGGATGGTCATGCTTGTACCGGAGGACTCAGAGACGAAGGTCATTGGAGTCTGGTACATAGATCCTATTGTCTAGGCGGAGGAAGCCGTTAGTATTGATAGACCATCGGAAGTCGGAGGGTTCAGAGGTGGACATGTGGATGGAGGCCAGAGGGTCAGAGGGGAGGGCGGAGAGGATGTTACTGTGGAGCGTTTCTTCGTCGAAGAGTACACTGGCCCAGAGTACCGGAGCTGCGAGGTAAGTGGCTCGTAGGGACGCAGCGAGTTGCTCCTGAGTGAACACAGGGCAGAAATTGTGAGGATTGACGCGAGCGTAGTCCTTATCCCCCTCTTTGGGATAGATGTCCCAGCGTCTAGTGAGGGCATCAGGTTTCGCGCCAAGGCGTCCGGGGCGAAAACGGACGATCATGTTGAACTGGGAGAGGAACTCCGACCAGCGGGCTTGCTGCCGAGTCAGGAGTTTTGTGGTAGCAAAGTACTCCAGGTTCCTGTGGTCAGTGACCACGTCAACTGGAGTCGTGGAGCCTTCAAGATAATGCCGCCAGGTCCGGAAGGACTCGTGAATGGTGAGCAGCTCTTTGTCATGGGTGTCGTAGTTGAGCTCTGGAGCAGACAGGGTCCGAGAGTAGAACGCAAACGGACGAATCTCCTCGTCGGGGCACTTGATAGAGAAAATGCCAGCGATGGCATAGTCGGAGGCGTCAGTTTCTACAATCATCGGAGCATCTGGCATCCAATGCATCAATATCGGAGCGGAGGTGAAGGCGTCCTTGAGCTTCCGGAAAGCAGAGCGACAGGAGTCGGAGAAGTTCCATGGAGTACCCTTGCGGGTAAGACGGGTCAAAGGAGTGACGATGTCGGAGTAGTTATCAATGAAACGACGGTAAAAGTTTGCGAAACCCAAGAAGGACTGAATGGCCTTGACTTTACGAGGCTCGGGCCAATCTTGAATAGTCTGAACCTTTTCCGGAGACATGGTAAGTCCAGAAGGTGACAGTTGGTAACCGAGGTACTCAGTAGAGTCGGTGTGGAATTCGCATTTTGATGCTTTCGCATAAAGTCCGTGTTTGCGGAGTCTTCGGAGGACCTCCCGGACATGCTCTTTGTGGGAAGCCATGTCCGCGGAGAAGATCAATATATCATCCAAATAGACTATGATGCAAACGTCCAAAAGAGCAGCGAAGATAGTGTTGACGAACCGCTGGAATGCCACAGGAGCGTTGGTTAGACCAAACGGCATGACGAGCCATTCGTAGGAGCCATAGCGCGTCCGGAAGGACATCTTCCATTCATCGCCATTGGCGATGCGAACCAAATGGTAGGCATGCCGGAGGTCAATTTTGGTGTAGATCTTGGCGCGGCTTGGAGCGTCTAAGAGGTCGGAGATATGGGGTAGGGGGTAGCGGTCTTTCTTCGTGATCTTATTGAGTCCTCGGAAGTCGATGCAGAGGCGGAGTGAACTGTCCTTCTTGCGGACAAAGAGGACCAGAGCAGCGTGAGTGGAGGAGGAGGGACAGATGAACCCCATTGCTAGGTGCTCATCAAGGAATGTCCGGAGGGACTCAAGCTCGGAGGGGGAGAGAGAGTAGATAGTGCCCAAGGGGGGAGAAGTACCTTCTTCCAGGTCGATCTTCAGATCGTATTCGCAATGCGGAGCAAGCCAAAAAGCCTTGCTCTTGCTGAAAACGTCTGCAAAATCGTGATAGTCCGGAGGGACGCCGGACAAATCAACAGGGTCGGGAGCGACGGAAGCGGCACGGAGGTCACTCTCTTTGGTATGGAGGTGCAGGCTAAACTGTACAGAGCCCTGGAGGCGACAAGCGAGTGCGAATGCAGGCGCACTGATGATTGCGATGGGCGGAGCCTTGCGGTCGGAGAAACGTGGTGGATCGGGGGATGTGGAGTCAGCCGGAGGTGGCGAGACCGAAGGCTGCGGAGATGAGCTCGGGGGTGCTGGCATGTCCTGTTCAGGTGAACGGAACAAGATACTACTCAAAACCCAATCAATTAATGAATTGTAGCAGGTGAGCCAGTTATGTCCTAAAACAAGGGAACAAGAACCATCCAGCGGAGTGACATATAATGTCGTCGGAGTGATATCGCCGGTTTGGAAACGGACAGAGAGGTCGATAGCTTGAGTTATGGTGGAATTCGTAGTACCGTCAAAGAGTTGGAGTTGGAGTGGGGGAATGGAGTAGGTGGAAAGATTGTTCTTATTAATAAAGGATGTATCGATAAAGCAATCAGAGGATCCGGAGTCTACAAGCGCAGGGAATGGAGGGATATCGTAGGATACTAAAGAAACGGAGGGCATAAGTGATTTGGGATCAAAAAGCGCAGACGCGTTGAGATGGATCTCCTTGGGTGCATGGGTGGGTTCAACGCAACCTCCAGACCGTGCGGAGTCACAGAGGTCGCACTCTATTTTTTTGTCTCCGAGGTGGAGATCTCCGGTTTGGTTTCCGGAGTAGTTGTCGCAGCGCGGGCCTTGGACGCCTGAGAGGTAGACTTTGGGCATTCCTTGGCCATATGCCCTGCGGAACTGCAGAACATACACAACTTGAGGTCGAAGCACCGCTTGCGTTCTTCAGCGGTGAGCTTGCCATCTTTTCCTAATTTCGACGACAAGTCCAGCTTCGGAGAAGTGGACGTGGAGGCTCCTTTGCCCTTATACTCCTTGGTGTCTTTGGAGTTTCCAGAGGGTCGAGCAGAGGAGGGTGCAGGGGCGGACGACTTGTCAGAGGGCTTGGATGTGGAGGGCTGGTTGGATGGCTTTGCTTGTCGATTGATTTCAGACTTGCGCTCCCAGTAGTGCGCGTCAATCGACTGAGCAAGGTGGTGGAGCTCGGAGAGTGTTGGGGGTTTCCCAACACGGGAGATTTCGTCCTTGATACGGTCCGGCAGACCGTTGTAGAAGTGGTGCCGGAGGGCACCTTCTCCGTATCCTCGGACTTGCGAAGCTATCCTGTTAAACTCGACCACATACCTGTTAATGTGTTGACCATCCTTCATGGACAGGTGGTCGTGCGGACAGAAGTTTGCCTGGAGTTCAAGGATGAACTCTTTGTAGTCGTCCATCCAGAGGGGACGTTGGTCGGGATCTTCCATTTGGAGGAGGTCCAGTTCGAACCACTCCAGCACCATGCCTTTCAGGTAGGACTGCGCAAATGTGACTTTGGTGCGGTCTGTGCTAAAGGCCTTGGGGCGGTCCTGGAAGTTTAACTTGCACTGTACCATGAAAACCCGGAGTTTGCGGGGTTCTGTCCCGTCAAACTGGTCGGGCTCTTGGACTTTGGTGCGGGGGGTAGAGTCGGAGGCGGGACGACGAGTGGAGTGAGCGAGGCCCTGAATGGCGTTCGCTAGCTGAGCGAGGGTATCTCGCGCTAGGAGAGCTGTTAGCGCCGATGAGGGCGTGAGTGTGGGAACGAGTAGTACGCGTAGCCATTGATGGGGAACTCTTTGCAAGTGTGAGTTCGAATATACTGTTAGAACTGTAACTCTGGTATCAACTCCGGAACGCCAGAGGTGATTTAGGAAATGGGACTTGGCTTCACCGTATGTGGTGCGCCCTTACAAGAGTTTGGTCCTGGATTTACGGAGAACGGAGGTCGGACTTAAGATGTGGAAACGTCAAGTCGAGCAGAGGTGTCAGAGGAGAGTCGTCGAGACTCAAGCGGAAGTTAGGAGAGTTATTCTAGATGATATTCGAACTAAAGAATACAGGAGTGAAATCGGAGGCTTATATACAGAGTTCAAGAATGATTAGTAAACCGAGTCGTAAGGGATTGGTAAGGGAACGGGAGTCGGGAGTAAGTATCCTGGAGCTGCACTCCAGGTAAGAGAAACCCGGAGCTGTACTCTAAGCGAGACACAGGTTCGGAGGTAAGTAAGTAATGGAGCTAATACTAAATAGGAGAGAACAAGGAACAGAGACAAAAAGAGAATACTAAGTACAAGTCCGGAGTCCGGAGACAAGTCCTGCGCGAGAACGCAGCGGAGTTCTTGATGATAGGCCTGGAGGGCTGGAGTTGAACTTGGGCGAAATATGAGATATGACAGCATTGTAAGTTGTGTCACTTGATTAGTGACTGCTTGCAGGTCCATCATCCTATCATTGAATTCTGCTAAGATAGCAGCTATCTTGTCCTCCCATGAGGTCATTCCATCGGCAAGAGTCTGATTGATATGTTGCGACATGATTAAGTAGTGGAAGGAAAGCGATTCTCTACTTGGTACGGTAGCATTCTGGTTTGCATAGAAACTTGGAGGATGGAGGCCTATTCTGGAGTATTCGGGATCTCCTTCCCAATCTCTTGTAATCTGATGGTGTGAAATTCTTTTCTTTTTCTTAACCGGCTTCTTTACTTCCGGTCTTACTTCCTCTTCGTCACGTTCCTTCCTTTTGCAGCTAGGTTCCGCGATTGGTGATAGGGTGAGGAGGCTGAGTGGGAATAACTCTCGCTTGTCTCCGGATTGCGGTTCTTCTTCGGAGATTAATAGAAGGCTTTGCAGTGTGGATCGAGTGTGGACAGATAAGGTATCGTCCCTTGGGCTGAACACAAGGTCGTTCGGATCTATGGAAAGATCGTCCACCTCCGAGTGCTGGGATACTCTTGCTGTGGATGAGTCATCTGGGCCTCCCAATCTGAGAGTGAGGGCGACTGTGACCGCTTGGTCTCTCTCTTCGTCTGAAGTGTCGTGAAAGTTGCATGGTTGCAAGTCTGCTTCTAAGAGCCTTAAAAACTGCATAGCAGCTGAGAGTAAACGTGGTGATGGTGGTGGGTTCCTTTCCACGCCCTGTGAGCCTGCCGATTCTGTTGGCAAGGCTGTTCACTCTCTTACAAGTTCCGGCTCAGCTACTTCTGCTGAGGCCGCGTACAAAAGGTTAGATGGGCCAGCTTGACCCGAGTTAGAGGGGAAAGAGCAAAAGGAACGATGGAAGGTGATCGGCACTGGCTCTACCGTAAGCTCCGAGTACAAGCGATCCTTCGTAGGGGACGCACTTGTGAGGGTAGTGTCGAGGTTGGCAAGGTAAGGGTGAAGTAGAGTCTAGTTCTAATGAAACAACCCTAGAGCGTAGCTCCCTTTGGTTGCCAAAAGATAGCCGTAGACTTGTGGTCGTGAAGAGAAGAGGCTTGTCAGGCCAAAAAAGTCCTTCTTATAGTGCTTTAGGGGAAAACACCAAGAGAACTAGACTGGAGTTCTCTGGCGCTGGCATCGAGCCTTAAGTACCTACTAGAGGTATGTACATGTTGTGACCATATCTAACGATCCAGGAACAAAAGGGGAAAAGGGCATAGGGCAAAACGGAAGTAAAACACATGAAGCCAATATGCAGTGTGGCAGAATGGAAGAGAAGCGTAACACAAGTGAAACGCGTGCATTAAAGAATGGAATAGAAGCGAGATCAAACGCTTTTGTGAAAAGGTGAAACATAGAAGGGACGGAGATGAAACATAATGTGAAACGGGGAAGATGAGAAGTCTCGTGCGTGAAACGGAGTGAAGGAGGTGAGACGACTATGATGCACGAGATAAGGGCGGTTGGAATCAAGATAAGATATAAGATAAGATTGTCCGTTGTTAGCGTAGAAAACATTAAGTCCAACGAACATAGGGGTACGGGAATATACCGATCGTAACAATCACCATCTATACCGCTCCTATACCTGGACTACCTTCACCGACCTCTGGACTTTGTTTCCCATGCTCTAGACTTCAAGCAGACTTCCTTTGTAACAGCTGCCAACTTGCAACTATGCTTGATGCATTTATCTTTTTATTTTCTTCACTTCCTCAAGGGTAGATTCCCTTATCAAGCACCTTGAACAGGTGCCACCCCTTCATCAAGTACCCAGGATAGGTGCTACTCCTTATCAGACACCTTGGACAGGTGCAATTTCCTTATCAACAGCACTGGGCATGCACAATCAAGCTATCTGTGCACTCAAAGTGCAATCAACTCACATTAGA